>CM076580.1:1764733818-1764984702 GCA_034641835.2 Pinus albicaulis | reverse complement strand
AAATAAGAGAAAAGTTCTCAAAAATCTCTTTAACTCTGGTATCACACTTTCTCTTTGTCTTGTCTGTGGTCCCGCACCTAATGTTCATGACTCTTGCGTACCTGAACGCACTTTCTTTGTGTTAAGGGTGCGGACCCCTGTAAAAGATTAAAAGGGCACAAGTAAACTCAAGAAGCTCACTTTCAATCATTTCTAGAAGCCTCTGGAGGGAATCTTGTGGTGGCAGAACCACTCTTTTGAGGTTCATGTATCCCTTGCCTTAAGGATCTAACCCCTTGATGTGAGGAGCTTATCCCTTTAAAGGAGGATTCTATCCCTTGATAGTTGGAACTGAAACCTCCTATTTTGAACTATAAAAGGAGGCCTTGGGTAGCCTCAAGGAGAGTGGAAGCTTTAGAATTATTTGAGGTAAAGTGTTGTTGGGATTCAGACTTATTTAACTGAGATTTTGTGAGGAATAATCACATACCTCTATCTGTCTCGGTTGGAAGAGTGCAAGGCTTGTCAAAGTAGAGGAAATTCCTACTTTCGAACCCCAGGAAGGCTTGTTCAACATCAAGGCTAAGGTTGTAAGGTTTTATTTTATTCAAAATTAATACAAATGAATTCATTTTTCTCAATAAGCTGTTAATTAACTGTTTATTTCATGGATTCCTTGATCACCATGATAGGAATGATTTATAATATTTACTATACAGGTGCTATTTAATGTTTTCTTGTTTGTGACTACAGGTCTTTAAAGATAACTCCTTCAAGTGACCGAAGGACAACTACTTCGAACAAGCATTGGATCTACGATAAGACCTTAACACCTTTATAGTATTCTTTTGTAAATCGCATATGTCTAGAGAAAGATAGGTTTATTTGGCTGTTTGTTGCTAGATTACCTTTTGGTACTAGGGAGATCAATCTTTTCCACAAGATTGATTTATCCGGTCAACAAATTGGTGACTCCACTGGGGAAGAATTCTTGTTTTTTGGTTTTCCTTTGTTTTGACTTGAGAAAATGATTTTTCTGGTTTTTGATTGATGGATACTTGCCTGGGTAGCTTAGGTTTACTTTGATTTGAAAAGTTTTGAAGTCTTTTGTGTTTTTCTTGAACTTTTTTGGGGACCGCACTTTGTTTTCCTACACAGTGCGAGCAGTTTCGCACTTTCCTTGAGTAACCAGTGCGGGACCACACTTGTTACTTCTGGGGCCTATGGACCCTGTTAAATTTTTTGAAAAAATTCATATTTATTCTTCCAATTTATGTTTAATTTTATTTAGGATTTCTATTATCTACCCAGATCTGTATTGTTCCTGTCAAAAACCTCTTGTGAGTGAGTTCCAACAATATTTGTGTTTTGAGTGATTTTCTAGAAGTTTTGCATGCTTGGACTGGTTTTCACTTGGTCTTTGTAGTGACTCAAAGATTGGAAGCTTGAAATACCTCAGATCACACTGGTATTTTTTTCTTCTTGATGAGTCTCACTTGGTTGCGAAATCAATCCTTTCTTGAGAAATAGATCTAGTTGTCTCTTTGCAAATCTTTGAACAAACTTTGTTATAAGTTCCGAATTTCATTTTTACAAAAGGAAACATATCTGGATGTTTTTTGATTTGTTTGTTATTCTAGGCAAATGAATCCTTAGTTTACTGAACAACTAAGTAAAACATTCTCCAAAAAAAAAAAATTAAAGCTTTTATTCAATTAGATTTTCAAAGTTTGTAGATCTCAAAATTAGTTTTTGTATTTTTGAGTGCTTTTTAGAACTTGTAGATCTCTTTTGAAGGAAAGTTGTTTTTGTAGTTTTGAGTTTTGAAAGTGAAAGGGATTTATTGTGAGCATTGATTATTTGTCTTGTTTTGAGTTCTTATTGAAAAAACAAAAATATTTTCTTCTATTTATTCTTGATGTTCAAAGAAAGAATTGTCTCTTAAAAGAAATTGCATTCTCAAACTCTTTCTTTAGCTAGAATTTTGTTGAAAGAAAAATGAATTGTTTATCATTTTCGGTGCATTTTTTAGTGTTTGGAAGTCGAGTCTTCACACCATAAAATTTTCATTTCCATACCTATTGACTTAAAGAACAACCCATAAAAACAATGCTTAATTAAAATTGATCTAGTAATATTTTTTATTTCTAGGGCTCTTATCACTAATATAGCTTAGGCTAGTATCTTGGAGTAGGGAGTAATTAACTCTCCAAGATAGTAAAAACAAACAAGTAGATAAATCTTGTGGTAGGAAATAAATCCAATTGTAATTGGTACAATCTGGGAAGCTTCTCTTAAAGGATTTAATCACGAGATCATGTCCGAACCTTTGAGACAATCAATTCTGTTTCATTGGGAAAGATAGAAGATTTGCGCGCATTCCAAATGGTAAACCTCATATTAACCGTTGTCGAGGTGCCTGGGGTCACTTGTCGGTAAACCTCGGATTGACCATGTCGAGGAGCCTTCAAGGGGATTGATCTTTGTTACTCTGCCCTTGTGCATGGAATCGGATCATAGATTGTTCCCCTAGTTGTATTTGTTACTGTTGGTAACCTTAGTGTCCATAAGCTTAAG
Organism: Pinus albicaulis; assembly: GCA_034641835.2. NCBI lineage: Eukaryota > Viridiplantae > Streptophyta > Pinopsida > Pinales > Pinaceae > Pinus > Pinus albicaulis. The sequence goes on along the minus strand of CM076580.1, from coordinate 1,764,982,146 downwards.
ATTATTTCCTAAGGTGACAGTGAAGGAAAGATCTCACTGTACCTAGAGTAGACGTCGACTAAACTCACTTGGACTCTCTGGGGGGTTCTCTTCACTCGAGATGGTTTTGTGAAGAAAATTGTGCCAGTCTGTTTCATTAAGCAGGTTGTCGGGGTAACTGTTCCAACTGCCCTTTCTGTATTAAACTTCTACTAAGTTGGATTTCATCACCAACTAGTGTTTTTAGTACGGGAAGTTACTATTTGTGTGTGGTTTGAACTCTTAGATTTTTAGGCGTGTGATTTAGCTGTTTGTTTCTTTAGAGACTTTAGGTGTTTTTATTGAAATTTTCTTTGTTTGCATGTGATTGATTAATATTTAATCGTGGCAGAATTACCGAGACAATCCCGAAGACTTCAGGGGAAGCCCACTAAGTATACACCAAGTCATCTTGAAGGGCTGTGTGCTCTAGTATCATCTAGTAGTGGTAGAATTAGATCAACAGAAGTCAGAAGTTCATCTATAGTTGTTCATCCTGATCATCAAATACCCACGACAGAACATATTCAAGAGCCGATTTCAGTTTCTGAAGTTACTGGTAGTATTTCTCCTTCCAGTGAAATAGCTGAAGAACCTAAAATTTCTGAACCTGACACTGAACCTTCTGTTTTGGAAACATCCTCAGGATTTATTACTCCAACTTCTAGTGATCCTGTTTCACCTAGGGTAAGAAATATTGTTACTGAAGATCTTCCATCTGGCTTCATTTCCATTGAAGAACTTGCCAGTCCAGACGAAGAGGTATCTCTTCCCGAATCCCCTCAGTATTTGAATCTTAGGGAGCATGAATCCATTTTCTATAGCCCTACTAGGAGTGACGCTTGGTATTTATCTTTGACAAACTTTTTAGAAAACCCGATTTTTTATTTTTCACCACCTCGAATTGTTTTTCATCCTGCGCCCAAAGGTTACTATCCTTCATCGATCATGTCAGGAGAGTCATCTATGTTTTCCCAAACACCAGAAACATTTTTATACGATGGTCCTTCTATTCCTTCAGGGTACTAGGCTCTCTCTGGTACTTTCTCAGGAGCAATTCCTCGACCGACTGAACAAGTATTATCATCTGGTCTTAATCGAATTAAAACTGAAACGTCGAACGCATAGCAAATCTTTATGATGTCTGGTAATAATCCAAATCCTCAACCTTAAGGTAGTTAGTTACCGCCTGGAGGGAAACCTCAAGGTAGTCAGTTACCGCCTGGGGGGCAACCTCAAGGCAGTCAGTTATCACCTGGGGGGCAACCTCAAGGCAATCAATTACCGCCTAGGGGGAAATTTTAGGGTAATCTTTTCCCAGGAAAAACTGTAGGACAATATTATTTTGGAGAACAACCTCAATGATAGTACATACCTCAAGGTTATCAACCTTCAGGATAGTACATACCTCAAGGTCAACCCCAAACTCAGTATATTCCTCAAGGTCCTTATCAACCCCAGATTTAGTATGCGCCTCAGGGTTATCAACCTCAAGGTCAGTACCCAAATCAAGGTTTTCAACCACCTTCTGGTCGATCATTTGTACAAGGAGTTGGAAATTTACCACTTAGTTATCAACCCTACGTTCAACTAGGCTGTGGTCCTTCATATGTACAACCTTCTACGGGACAATACCCCTGAATGAACATGGTGTGGGATCCTTCCCAAATTCAACAGACTATGCAACCTAATGTGCAGTTAACTACCTAGTCAACCTGGAAAACTTTTGGTTTATGGTCCAACCCAGCAACCTGTCCAGCCTACTGTCCAAATCCCTGCACCTAGTTCTGTTTAGCAGTCTGGGCCTAGTACACCTTAGACTCTGCCTCAAACTACTGCAACTACTGCAACATATATTCAACCTATAACACCTATTTCTGGAGTATCTGTAGCTCCGGTTTATTCTATCCCTGCATCCGTGAAAATCCCTCAAGTCTCTGTACCCCAGTCAGGACCTACAGTTTAGACTTTGGTCCAAATACCTATAGGACAAGCTAGTACAAGTATGATTGTCACGAGTCAACCACAATTCACATATCAACTGTACCAAGGATAGTATCAATTCGGTCTCGTTTCACAAAACCCAGTTTATCAGTATCAATCGTACCCTGGCTATACTTATCAACAGCCTCAACAACCACAGTTTGGTCCGGTTAATCCTAGTTTCCTGAGAGGTTATACCATTCCTAATGCAAATCCAATTCCCAGTTATTTTGGGTATCCTCCTCCTGGAACTGCTCTTGTTACTCAAGGTTTTCACGACCCTAACTGTCAGTTACCATTTATTGCAACTTTGTATTTACCTTATTTGTCACCCCTTACGAATGATCCAATTTACTATCATCCATATTGGTCGCCAATGCCACATAAGTTGCCCAGTGATATATCGAAATTCAAGGGTAAGTCAGGAGTGGATTCGTCAAATCACGTTATGACTTATCACCTCTGGTGTGCATCTAATTCGATAATTGATGATTCAATTTTCTTACGTCTTTTTCAACAAACTCTTATTGGTATTGCCGCCAAATGGTACATTGAGTTAACACGAGGCTCTTTTAATAATTTCAGTCAGTTAGCAACTTCTTTATTAACTCATTTTCAGTTTCCTGTTAGATACGACAATGGCACGGAACTATTGAATTCACTAAACCAATCCACGTCCACATATATTTCTGATCATATTCACGAATGGTGACGTAGAAGGCATTTAGTGAAAGTTTTCATTCCGGATCAAATTTTTGCAGAATGGTTTGTTAAGTCATTCTTACCCAAAATAACTGAAGATGTAGCTAAGGGAGGAGTTGTTGCTGAGGAGAAATTCATTGCTCAAGCTCAATACCTTGACCTCGTCTATACGCATTCAGGTACTTTACATGAAAAAATCCCCGATCTTCCAAAACAAGGTCAAATAACTACAGCTCCTTCAAGGTCTTATGCCACTGATCATATGATTGGTTTAGTTAATACTACAAGCAAGAATAAATCTTCAAATAATTCTTCTCCTATAATAACTTTACATGATTCCCCGAAAGGAGAGTCTTCCGCTGAAGTTTCTACCGACATTCATGTCGTAGAGACATCTACGACCAAATCTAAATTTTGTGGTAAAAATAAGGGGAAGAATAAAAACAAACAGAATTCAAAAGATAAAACAGATAAAAATGAATCTAATGACGAAAAATGCAAGCCTCGCTATCCTTGTTTCATTTGCGATGAGGATCATTTTACTAAAGAATGCCCACATCGAGCAGAGGTTTCGATGTTCGTTAAAGGTTCTCAACAACCTGAGTCTTGAAGGATCCTTTTCCTACTCAAGATAGTAAGATGATTGGTTCCACCTCGAATGCCTTAGAAGAACCTGTTATGATTATGTCTCATATCAGGATTGCGACGCGATCGCAAGATTATGGTAGTAAAAGTCCTGTTGGTGGTAAAGAAGCAGAATCTTCTAATTCAAACACATCAACTACACCTCCTCCTATTTTTGATCTGCTACAGATCGAGAAACCTAATTCAGACTTAGTAATCAAACTGCCTGCTAAAGGTGTACTTCGTAAATCAGCTTTCAATCCACATGCGAGAGCTGCTTTGAATTACAACATTGTTGAGGACTTAGCTATTTCCCCTTCAACAATTTCGTCTTTGGAAGTGTTGCAATCGTGCCTAGCACAGCGTAAATTACTTTTGTCTGCTATAGGAGCTGTTGATATTTAGGATTCGAACCTAATAATCTTCGATTTAGAGAATAGTACACCACGCCTACCTCATCAAATGGCTTTCCAGATTCCAGTCTTAGTAAAAAATAGACCCGTTTTTTGGATTATGATTGATGAAGGGGCTTCTACGTGTATTATGTCGATCCAATGTTGGAAATCACTTGGTTCTCCTACACTCAATCAGTCTCCAACAATTCTAAAGGCTTTTGATGGCTGAGGGTTCCATCCTTTCGGAATTTTGCAGGATTTACCTATAGGGGCCGAAGGCAAAACCGTAAATCTAGATGTGGAGGTGGTTGATGCGCCTCTAGATTACAACCTTCTCCTGGGTCATAGAAGGTCTTATACTATGACTGTTGTTGTTTCATCGGTCTTTTGGCTTATCAAGTTTCCACATCAAGGAAATATCGTTACGATAGACCAGCTCACTTATTTCTCATCTGATCCAACCTCTACAGAAACTATCCAGCACGTCGGTAAAACAATTATCCCTTACAAGGATGTTGGCGTAGGTTTGATTAAATATTCTGGTTTAATAGGAACTTTTTCCTTTCCTGCTCCTAACTTATCGCCTCCTATCGCAAATATTCATATGATTTCATTAAATACTGTTACTTTTGATGATCCTTGGATCGTACCTTCCAATTCCGAGTTGGATTCATTTGATGGAGCAATGCCTTTGAGTCCATTTGAAATTGCATATCAGGTTGTACAGTCACTTTCTGATCCTTCTTCAAAACAAACTGATCCAATTAATGTGATCCATGAGGAATCACTTTCTATATCTAGCTCAGCCACAACGAATTTTCCTGATCTTGTTCATACTGATGAGCAGATTCGTGAACTATTTTTTGTTGACGATTTACCATGGGAAGATCTACATCACCGATCTTCATTTTTACCTGAGATGGATCATTTTGAAAATGATTTCTCTTCTATTTTTACTACTGAATATGTCAAAGAACCATAGAATCCATTGCAAAATCCTAAGTCTGAGTTAAATTTGGAAAATATCTCTCGAACAATTCCTATTGACATTTCAGTTAAGCCAGGAATAATTGAAAACATTCATATAGGTGCTTGTTGTACGGATGATGAAATCCAAACTTATAAAGCCCTATTTCAATAATTTCGTGATGTGTTTGCCTGGTCATATGAAGAAATGCCAGGAATTGATCCGTCAATTATCATACATGAAATTAAGACTTACCCGGATGCAAAACCTATCCGACAATGCTTACACCAAATACATCCGAGAAAGGCTGCTGCTATCAAAGCCGAAGTCGAGAAATTACTCCGTGCAGGTTTCATTTATCCATTTCCTTTAATCGATTGGGTATCGAATATTGTTCCTGTTAACAAAAAACAAGGAACGATAAGAGTATGTATCGACCATAGGGATATTAATCGAGCTTTTCCTAAAGACAATTATCCAACCCCCTATATTGATAAAATCATTGACGATTGTGCCTGCAGTGAAATGTTATCCTTTCTGGATGGTTTTTCCAGTTACAATCAAATAAACAAACTCCCTACTGATCAGCCTAAAACAACTTTGATTTGTCCGTGGGGAACATTTTCTTATTGCAAACTACCCTTTGGATTGAATAATGCTGGGGCAATTTTTCAAAGGGCTATGTCTTACGCATTTCATGACATTAATCAAATTGTGTAGCCTTATCTCAATTATTTACCTGCCCATTCATCATGTAGGGCCGATCATCTCACTCATTTACGAGCTATCTTTATGAGATGTAGGCATTATCGAATTTGGCTGAATCCACACAAATGTGTTTTCTGTGTAGAATCAGGTCGCTTACTGGGATTTATCGTTTCGAAAGCAGGCATTCGCGTTGATCCATCAAAAGTCGAAGCTCTTGTCAATCTACCTCTTCCTTCAACTCTGCACCAACTCCAAAGTTTGCAGGGGAAAGCAAACTTTTTACGTTGTTTCATTCCTAACTACGCCGAGTTAACAAAGGGTTTTACTAGGTTGTTAAAATAGAATGTTCCATTCTTTTGGGATGAGATCGCTGACCGATCTTTTGATGCACTCAAACACGCGTTGACCCATGCACCGTTACTGCATCCTCCCAATTACAACTAGGACTATTTTTTGTACCTCACCACCTCTCATTCCACCATTGGGATGGTTTTAGTTCAGGAAGATGAATTGAACAATGAACATGTGATTTATTATCTTAGTCAAAATCTGCATCCGACTAAGATCAAATACACGCATGTGGATAAATTGGCCTTGGCAGCTGTTCAAGCTATCCAAATATTTTGTCACTACATATTATTACGCAAAACCACAGTAATTTCTGACTGTAACCCTATGATGTACATCTTAACCAAACAATTGCTAGGGGGCAAGTATTCCAAATAGATAGTTATCCTGCAGGAATTTGACTTGGAATTTTAAAAATCTAATGCAAAGAAATCTTTGGTTTTTTCCAAACTGATGTGTGATTTCCCGTCTACTGATACTGAAACTATGGCAGAACAGCCCATTGCGGACGAATCCTTGTTTCTTATCAGTACTATAGATCCTTGGTATGGGGATATTATTGTTTATCTCCAAACCCAATCTTTTCGGCCTGAAATATCATGATCTCAATGACGGAAAATACGTTTTCAATCCCAACAATACAATATTATTGGTGATACACTCTATCGTCGTGGAGCGGATTCTATTTTCTGACGTTGTCTTACTCATGAAGAAGCTGAGAAGGTTCTAAATGACTGCCATTCTGGAGCATGTGGTGATCATATGTCTGGGTATGCCGCAGCCAAAAATATATTGCGCGCTAGTTATTTCTGGCCGTCCTTATTCAAAGATTGTATCTATGCAGTTAGAAAATTCCACAATTGTCAGGTCTTTGATCGTAAAATGCATGCACCACCCGCACCTCTTCACCCTATAATTTCTATCGGTCCTTTCGCAAAATGGGGTATTGAATTTATTACATGCAACCCTCACTCGGTCGGGGGGCATGCGTATATTATCCTAGTTGTATATTATTTTACTAAGTGGGTCGAGGCGATGCCTACATTTTCGGCAGACGGCAAGACTGCTGCAACTTTTGTGTTCAATCATATAATTGCTAGATTCGGTGTTCCTCAAGCCATAATTACGGATCATGGAAGTCATTTTCAAAATATCATGATGACTGAACTGACAGATCAACTTGGCCTGCACCACGATAGTTCTAATCCATATTACCCGTAGGCTAATGGTCTGGTTGAAGCTATCAATAAAGTTTTAGTCACTATGATTAAATGAATCATTGGTATTCATAAGTCGAATTGGCATTCCATGTTATTTTCAGCACTTTGGGGATATCGGACCTCAGTAAAAACATCAACTGGTTTCACTCCCTTTCAACTGGTTTATGGTTTGGAAGCTGTGTTACCTATTGAATGTGAAATTCCGTCATTGAAATTAGCCATAGAATTACTCTCAGCTACGTTTGAAGAGAAGTGTTTTTTGTACTTGGCTCAGCTAGATGAGAATCGACGAAATGCTGCATTAGCAAACGAAGCTCACATTAAATGAATAAAGGCTCAGTATGATAGAAATGTTACACCTCATAATTTTTCAGAAGGAGACCTATTTTTAGTGTACGATCAAGCCAACGATAAGCTAGGGGCTGGAAAATTTGTGCCTATGTGGCATGGTCCTTTCATTATTAAGCGAAAGCTGGCAAAAGGGGCCTATGAGCTAATAGATTTCGATGGTGTCCCTTTAGATAAACCCAGAAATGGGCTTTATCTGAAGAGATATTATGCTTAATGCTGGTGTGGAGATTTTTTGTTAGATTAGTTTCTTTACTGTTGGTGTGTCTTAGATTATAAAAGCGTGCCTAGTTTAGAGTGTGTTCTTATCACTATTCCTGCTTATCTGAGTTTTACTCTTGATATTGTAGAAGATGACGTCTCTTCAAACCTAAATTGGTTTTGCTGATGGTGCTTGTCGTAGTACACAGAACATTTCTTCCGTAGCTTGGGTTATCTATTCACCCTCTGACGAGTTAGTATCCATGCATGGGGTAAGCCTCGGTCAAACAATGAACAACATTGAAGAGTATAGTGCAGTGATTGAGTTATTATCTGAATCCATATCGTTTGGAATTCGGAGTTTTATTGTTAGGTTGGATTCTGAACTTGTTGTATTACAGCTTAACAGGGTTTATGCCATTAGAAATCTAGTGTTATTACGGTTATTTTTGAAATTTCGTCTCTTGGAACATGAATTTGATTACATTGAATATCAGCATATTCCAAGACATTTAAATACATTATCAGATGCAGTTGCTTCTAGTATGATAAATAGACATTTGCAATAATCAAAACAGTAAATTAAACAACATTCAATAACATGTACACAGATAGTCGGTAATAATGATATATCATAGCATAGAAGTTTGTTTCAAAATATACATCATCTTCGATCATAGGTTGAAAAACACCTTATGATTGGAAAAAATGATAATACAAAAGGTCAAAAATGTTATGAGTCTACAAAACGATCATCCTATCCCTGATGATGATCACGATAAGAAACCATTGCTCGGGCTACCCTACACAGGAACCTCCTAAAAGGTCATGAGACACCAATCACATATCTCTGTAATCTAAAAGGAATATCATCTATATCGGTCTCTAGAATGTCTAGAGTCAAGCGCTCTAGGTGATGCTCCAAATCAGACAGGATCTCTGCTGATTGGCCCTATGGGGCTGGTGCTGCTACAGTTGGAAGCCTCCTCTCATAAGGCTGGAGATTGGCTGGTCATCGTGGGCCCACATATACATTTAAACTTTTGATTATTAGTTTTGGGACGATTAAAATACAAAAAAAATTAGAACTAAGAAATTGTTGAAAATGATCTTTACCTGAATCATCTCACTGTTCTCTTGCTGGGAGAGCCATGTCTCTGTCGCTGCGATAGTCCATCCCGGCGTATGGAAAGTCCTCTATAATATTTTTTTGGCATTCCAGCCAAAGAAAATATGTAGAAGGAAATCGAACAAACTCAATGCCCTCAGCGTGACGGGCCATCAAGCAACCCAACAAACCATCCTAGGTTCTCGAGGTTGACCAACATCGACAGGAATGTGCTGTGGAGCTAACATGGGGATCCTATCTAGAGAAAAGGTGAATACAAGGGATCCATATCCAAAGTTGTTTAGTTTTCCATTCTTTTCTCTGGTTAGTTGGCCTTTCACATTGGCCAACACAGCTTCGCACCAGTTGAAAATGGTGCGTCGGAAACAGTCTACTACAATGCGCATCTGGGAACCGGTAGCCACATGCAATGCTGCACTCCCACACAGTTTGGTAATAGTAAATGCAATAACTTTAAGCTCAGGATGGATGATAGTTTTTATGTCAATCCGTTTGTCCCTGGGGTCTGCCCGATCATCGCAGAACTCTAGTCGAAGACTAGCGACAGACTGGCCACCTAGCCTAGTCCCAAACAGAGAAATTTTTTTGCCCCTCTTGGAAAAACCAGTTAAAAAATATATATCCTCCAGCTCAATTTTGAGCCGGTGGCCTCCAATAACAAAGCACTGGTCCTGTACATTCCATCTGTTCACTAGCCACATCAGGAGGTCTACTTGTGCCCTCATGCCCTGAATGGCCCAGAATTTGTATAAACCACATGCTCTCAATGCATGCATTGTAGGAAAATGATTCATTGCGACTTCATCTACGTCTTCATGCTTGCGTTCTCTCCAAACAAGCATCTTGAATGTCCTACAATGCATAAAAAGACATATTAGAACAAGTTTGTTTGAAAAATTTTGGGCGGAAATTGAGAAATTTGAGTTTGAAATTTCATTGCGCGGGGTCCACACCCTATCTTCATAAACAGTGCGTAGGTACACATGGGTGCTGTGAAACAGGTGCAAACCCAGGACTTTTTTCTATATAGAAAAAAGTCGAGGTCCGCAGGGCCCGCGTGTTGCGCCCGTGGACCCCCGCAAGCGATTTTTTCAACCTATTTTTCCTTAAAAAATGAAATTTAAAGCCTTAAAATGAGATGTAAATGAATGAAATGCAAGATAAGGAGGACGTGGATTACCTGAAGCTGACGGTTCTCGATTTCACTGGATGGATTTTCCAGAATCTTCGCAGGAAATTTTTTACCCAAAAGCTCTCACTTTTCACTCTGAACTCAAATGGTAAAAATGAAGTTAGAAAAGCCCTTTTTATAAGTTGTTTCGAATAAATGAATTTTTAATTTGTTTATTTTTCACTTTAAAAAGGTAATTTTTGAAAACATTTTTATTTATCTTAAACAGGTATGTGTAATGTTTCGAGTTTTTGTGCAGAAAATTGGATTTTTCAGGAAAATTGATCATTTTCAACAAAGAGCATACTTTTATCACTTTTTCGGACTCTTTCAAAAATTTATGAAAAATAAAAAACCTGGAGTCCTCTTTTAAGCTCTTTTCAGACTCTCAAAAATTGAAAATATTTTCGAGCACTTGATTATTCGAACTCGACAAAATAAATGAATGATCATCCTTTTAGTATAAGTTTACCCCTTTTACGGACTGATTTGTACTATTTACGAAAAAGGTATACGTTGACTAATTATAGTCAACAAAGTTCTCTCCCTTATTATTTTATCCCTTTTCGGGCTCGAGAGACTAAATTTACGAAAAATTTCACCCATGGAGTCTTCTTAAGTTTTTTTCTTCTGACTCCCTAAAATTGAAAAAACACTGAGTTTCTCCTATACTGGACTCGTTAAAATTTAACAGTAAAGAACTTGTTCAATTTTAAACAGGAACAAACAACTCCTTCTTAGGGTTCGAATCTTAAACTAAGTTGGACTCATTCGAAGGATGAGCTTATAAACAAGCAAATGTTATCCTCCTCAAGCTTATCAAAAATAAAGAGGTACTTGCTAGAAATTGTGGGGAAAAAGAGAGAAAAATGAACCTATTTGTTGTATTTTGATTATTTGAAATGTCGTTAACCACTCTTGAACACGACACTTTTGTTCACCTGGGTTGGGAAATCCTTTGCCTAACAGTTAATCAAACCATATTTAAAGTCTTCAGCCGGTTTCTGGGTATTAGCTTGGGTCAATTGTCACCAAGCCATCTGCAGTGTTGTTACGTGTTCAAGAGGACAGTTCAAACAAACCATTCATTTGAAAAATATTTGTCTTCCATTTTTTACCATCCCTGAGTCAGTCCTTGCCAATATATTTCTTCAAAACTTTATCTATGATTTCATGTTGTGGGTTTGCCTACGATGGATCACTTCCTATCGACGATAGCTCATTATCTAGGAAGTTGATCTAGAAATCATCAATACCTTGAAATCTGCATGCCTCAATGGTAGGTTTCTCGCCTTCGACGATAGGTTGCATCATTGAACTTCGATCGAATGATTCCATGACATGTTCGACTTCGGCTCATTTATTCACATTTCATGGATTGTACTGAGTACTTTGAGAGCCATTGACATTACCGGTGGTTACTCTCACACTTGTTAACAGTTTACATTATTGACTGGTAATCAAGTGGGTTCTACCATGTTTGACTTCGACACATTTATTCACATGGATATAATCGTACTGGTTCGAGAAACGAAAATCAAGACCCTGGATCTAGTTTCTACCATCCAAGCTGCAAGGATTTTTTTTATTCATTTATACAGTGAACTATTCATAAACAGATGGCTGTGTCCATACTGTTTCTACACATGTCTATACTGTTGATGTATTGAAAATCATTCCTGTATCAGAACAATTTAAATCAGTTTTCTAATTAGTTTTAATCTGAGTATGGGAATGCCTACCTCAGCGATGATATGTCTATATATATATATATATATATTTTTTTTTTTTTTTTTTTTTTTCATTGAATTTTTTTATAGGTTCCGACTAGGGTGTCCACAGGATGATCTTTCAAATGATAAATTACTTCACTCTTCATACATGACAGACTCTATCTTCATCTATTCCAGGCTTTTCACTTTAGGGGGAAATCTGTTGCACTGAAAATTGTCATCTTGACATTCTGCTATCTGTATGAGCTCATCATCACTCATACTTCCTCCTTTGCAAGTCTAACACATCAGTTCCTCATGTCAAGCCTTAAAAATAAGAGAAAAGTTCTCAAAAATCTCTTTAACTATGGTATCGCACTTTCTCTTTGTCTTGCCTGTGGTCCCGCACCTAATGTTCATGACTCCTGCGTACCTGAATGCACTTACTCTATGTTAAGGGTGCGGACCCCTGTAAAAGATAAAAAATGCGCAGGTAAACTCAAAAAGCTCACTTTCAGTCATTTATAGAAGCCTCTGGAAAGAATATTGCGGTGGCAGAACCGCTCTTTTGAGGTTCATGTATCCCTTGCCTTAAGGAGCTAACCCCTTGATGGGAGGAGCTTATCCCTTTGAAGGAGGATTCTATCCCTTCATAGTTGGAACTGAAACCTCCTCTTTTGCACTATAAAAAGAGGCCTTGGGTAGCCTCAAGGGGAGTGGAAGCTTTAGAATTATTTGAGGTAAAGTGCTGTTGGGATTCAAACTCATTTAACTGAGATTTTGTGAGGAAAGATCACCTACCTCTATCTGTCTCGGTTGGAAGAGTGCAAGGCTTGTTAGAGTAGAGGAAATTCTTGCTTTCGGACCCCGAGAAGGCCTGTTCAACATCAAGGCTAAGGTTGTAAGGTTTTCTTTTATTCAAAATTAATACAAATGAATTCATTTTTCTCAATAAGTTGCTAATTAACTATTTATTTCATGGATTCCTTGATCACCATGATAGGCATGATTTATAATATTTACTATACAGGTGCTATTTAATGTTTGCTTGTTTTTTACTACAGGTCTTTAAAGATAACTCCTTCAAGTGACTGAAGGACAACTACTTCGAACCGTTGGAAATATGATGCAATGTGTTGTACTTGATGGCAACCTACTTGATGAAGTTGTCCTTGATGGCAACTCTCTAACAAAGGATGCAGATATTGACTGTATGAAAAACTTAGAAAACCCTCAGCAGCTCTATACAAGCAGACTATTAGACTGAATGTGTTCAGTATGACATGAATAATGTTGACCAAATTCTATGAGAAGGAGCTTTGCTTTTAGTGAAAAACTGTGTGTGAAGGGTCGTAGAAATTCCTTGCATACAAAAGGGAATTCGGTGTTGTTGAGTAATTGTAACAAGGATGAATACCAGTGGTCAAACCAGAAGCAATTGAATATGTTGGAATTAATGTCACAATGACTCAACCTTGGAGTGAGCAAGAAAGGTCCGCGTGAGGACTGTTAAATCCTGTGTGAAAGTGTATTCCCAGAACCCTTGAGCCTGCATTTCTCGTAGACATATTGACACACATTTATATTGTAAGAAGGTGAAGTCGGTGGTTGGATAATTGTGGTGGAGTCATAGAGACACTTTAACTCTGTCGAAATATTGGGAGATGGCACATATTAATGGAATAGATGGGCGGTAAAGACTCATTGCGGGGGGGCATGCCAAAGATTGTCACCATACTACAGGTGCCCCCGCAGTTGACCTGTTTGACCACGGGATAAACACTGATCAACGGTGTAGATTCATTGCGGGAGGACATGGCAAAGTTTTCCACCATACTCTAGGAGCCTCCGCAATAACGTCATGGGGCAAGGCGGTTTATGGTTTTCATCGCACCACCTATGCGGAGTGAGAAGTATTTGAGGAGTTGGGAGCGATTCCATAGATCATTCGACACGTGGCGAGGTGGACCCACGGAAAACCGCTTGTCACTGCGTGCCATCGCGCGTTATTGTTTGACCCAGGATGCCCAGCGATATTGATACATACCGTTGATCTGGGAAGATGCCATCGGACGGTGGCCGTGGTTGGAAGGTGCGTGAAGGATAACCCAAGTACGGCGTGCCATTGCGCATTATTGCCCGTGCAAGTTTCCTGAGCGATATCCGTCAGATTGGATGTTGCGGCGCGATGAAACGTGAGCCATCTGATCGGATCGATTGTTAGCGATGGGCCCCAGTTTAATTTATATTTCTCGATTTAAAAGCCATTTGATAAAAGTGCTGGTGATTAATATAAATTTTTATTATATAATTTAAATTTCCAAAGGTTGTGGATAATGTTTATTTATCAAATTCCACGAATTTGATAAAAAAAATTCCAATAAAAGAAGGAATACCATCAGCAGTTTGGTGGTTTTGACTCATGGTTTTACTAAAGGCAAAACTATATAAGGAGAAGAGAAATAGAGTACGAGGGGTGCATAGGTCTGGGCCTCAATGAATACTTCACTCTGAAGTGTATCTGCATGGAATGGAAACAGTTTATTGATTGATCTGAATTAATAATGCACCTATGAAGAAAATGATGAAGAGGGATCTCTAGATCCGAAAATGACTATTCTAGATCTGTTTATGGAATGTTTAGATATGTGATCTGGCGAATCTTTTCTGAAGTAAAAGATGATATCAGAGTTGTTTATCTGATCTGAAGAGCTGCACAGTCCTGAAAATTTTCTGATCTATACGCAGGTTCGTTTCATGAAAATTGTGTGTATACGCGGTTCCGATTAGAGAAAAGCGCATATGGCAGCTAGGGTTTCTAAAGAAAAAAATGCATTGAAGTATACGTAGGTTTGTCTCTGTGAAAGCATGTATATACGCAATTTTAGTAAAGTAAAAGCGCGTATGGAATCTAGGGTTTTGCTAAAGTATGAGGAATGAAATGTCTGATCTGTTTTGCTGTTTTACTGCTATCTGTCAATGATGTATTCATACAGATCTGGGTTGTTTGAATGTTGATTATGCTGCTGATTATGTTGATTAAAGATCAAGTTGTTGGTTGATTGTTTGATGATTCAATGAATGAATTGATGGGGTTATAAGTTTCAGTTTGATAGATGATGATCTTAAATGTGTGGAGTGGGTCTAGTATGAAAATTGATGAAACATGGTCCATGATGATGCTGAGGGTCAAAGCCTTCAGTGAGGGGGTTGTAGCTCCCTTCTAGTGGTAGCTGGTAAATGAGAGCAGGGGGTAGTAGCTCCCTTCTAGGAGAGGCTGGTAAACGAGAGCAGGGGGTAGTAGCTCCCTTCCAGGAAAGGCTGGTAAATGAGAGCAGGGGGTAGTAGCTCCCTTCCAGGAGAGGCTGGTAAACGAGAGTAGGGGGTAGTAGCTCCCTTCCAAGAGAGGCTGGTAAACAAGAGCAAGGGGTAGTAGCTCCCTCCCAGGAGAGGCTGGTAAATGAGAGCAGGGGGTAGTAGCTCCCTTCCAGGAGAGGCTGGTAAACGAGAGAAGGGTGCATCCTTTTGCAGGTGGGTGCCTGCATGCTGGTATGAGTCTGCGCCAGTACAAAATCGTAAGAATTTTTCCTTATAATAAATATTGAAGAGAGAGACGATGACAACGGTGGTTTTCTCCCGAATTGGGTTTCCACCTTAAATCCTGTCGTTCATGTGTGTTGCTTATGTGTGATGATTTATTTTGTTCTTACTGCACATGTTTACTGCTTACTAAACATCTAATGAATGAATGATGCAATGATCTAAGTAAAGAATTATCTGCATAATAAGATCTCTGGTAATACGCAAGTTTTATAAAGTATATCCGTGTATATACGCGAGTTGGGTTCAGTAAAGTAGCGTATGGGTTTTAGAGAAAGAAAAAGTAAAAAAAAAATCAGTCAGCCCTAAATACTGATTCACCCCCCCTCTCAGTATTTTTCCCAACAATTGGTATCAGAGCAGGTCCTTCTGCAGAAGCTTGATCGCTTGAAGGAGATCCGTCACAATGGGAAAGAAGCAAAAGAAGAAGGCTACTCAAAGAAAGGAGATATCTCAGAAAACATGTGCAGCAGAAAATGAAGAAGATGGAACAAGTATTGATTGTTGTTCTTGTGATTCACTTTCTTGTGCATGCAATAGTGAAGATAGTGAAAGTAATGTTATGGATCTAGAAGAGGTTCTCAAGATTAAAGTAGAAGATCGACTAAGATTATTTAATGAGAGAGAATATATCTACAAAGATATGATCTCTAGAATGAATGGACAGATAAACAAGTATCAAAAGTTGTATGATGAAGTAACCAATCACAGTGAAGGACTTGAAGCAGAAATCATCTCTCTGAAAGCAGATCTCGAAGAATAAAATAAGAAGAATGAATAACTCTTACAAAATTTTGAAGAACAAGAAAATGGGTTGAAAGAAGAGATTTTAAAATTGAATGATCAAGTAGAATAAGGAAGAAGGGTCGAAGAAAGTATGAAGAAGCAATGCCAAAGATTGGAGGTTGAGGTAAACATTTTAAAAGGTAAATTAGAAGAAAAAGATAAACTCTTGAGGTTTCAAGATAGTACTAAGATTCTGGACAATATTCTTAGTATTCAAAGGTCTCCTTTTGTTAAATTTGGTCTTGGTTTTCATGAAACTGTTAAAGGAGAATCTAGTTCACAAGAAAGTGCTAAAGATTCAAAGGATATCAATGCAAAACCTGAAATATTGAAAGAGACAAAATATCAACCTACAATCATGAACTCTCAAAGGAAATCATTCAATAATGTTGAATGCTTTAAGTGTCATAATTATGGGCATGTTGCAGCCAATTGCAGAAGCAGATTGGTTCAGTCACAAACAAACAGATTCCACATAGAAAGGTACTCAGGTCTCTTTAAGGGATATTGTTTTTCATGCAGCAAGTTTGGTCATAAAGCAGCTGATTGCAATAGAAGAAAGAATAGAAAAACACATTATGATCCCTATGCTTACTTCTCTAGTCACACAAAATGTTATGCTTGTGACAAGTATGGACATGTAGAAAAATAATGCAGGATGAATAGATCTGAGAAATTGGATAATTTCCAGCACACAATAAGAGATTTCAAGCAAAGATGGAAAAAGAAGGAGGACCGGTCAGAAACGTAGGGAATATTTATCCTACTGCAGTCATACGCTTCTAAAGCTTACTTCGTGACTGCAAGAGTAATATAAGATACATTATAGGAATCATTAATGTATCATCACAGGGGGAGCAATGTATGATGATTCCCATGGTTGGTTTGATAATTCTAGTTGTGTTTATTTCTAACAGTGCATTAGATGTGAAGAAGATAGGTACAGGTGGCATAAGTTCAGGGGGAGCATTCGCCCTGCTGGGAGTAATGCATTGTAGGCATTATGATGGTTCTGAAATATGATCTCTCTCTCTCTTGAGGTCTTTTTGATATTGGTATTACCATTTGCTGAGAGTAAATTTTGAATAGAACAGGTCAAAAAATGGCTAGAGCTATGCTTGATGATTCCAGAACACCTGACTCATTTGTTGAAATATTAAAGTCACCTGCCAGCCTTGGGCAGGAAGAAAAGAGTACAAAGGCAGCAGCAGGAGAAGTTTTTTTTGAGTGCACAACACTATATATTAAAGAAGGTTGGAAGAACAGTAAGGGTAAATTAAATTTTTGATGGGCCGCAGCCACAAAATGCAAGAGGAGAATTAACTGGTGATGGGCGTAGCCGTCTTGCAGTGGAACGAAGATTTTCCCGTAGATCTGAACTATGGAGTAGCAGAACTAATAGTCATTTTGGGCGTTTAAATCCCTCAACAACCAAAATGGAGAAAATGTGTTTAAATAGTGGAAAGACTTAAAGTTTTCTAAAAAGGGAGGACAAGTGGTCCCTATCACTTATGCGCTAATCACAAATTGCAAGTTTCCTTGGCAGTGTCTTGTTGATATGAAGTTTCGTGATGCGATGCGATCACAATCGCAATCGCAAATCGCAAACAACAGAAGTTAAATGTCGTGTAGATGTGGTAGAGTTCCGATGCGATGCGATCATCGCAATCACAAAGGAATGGAGCATTATATATATATGTGTGTGTGTGTGTGTGTGTGTGTGTGTGTGTGTGTGTGTGTGATCATTGTTGAAAGCCGCGATGCGATCGCGCGATCGCGCCATTGCACAATCGCAACATCGCAAGTCATTGTTATTCCGCCCTTTTTGTTTGATCGCCGATTTGCGATTGTCACACCATCAAAAATTGCAAATCGCAACGTCGCCAACTGCACTTTTGTTTGTACCGCCGATGGCCGATGGCCGACTGCGATGTGGTCCCCACTCAGGGGAGTGTATTTTGGAATTATAAATATTCCAACATCATTTTGGGGAGAAGCAACACATATAGTGATAAAACTCCATATGAACTATGGTATGGTAATCCTCCCACTATGAAGCATTTTAGAGTTATTGGAGCAAATGCTTTATCAAAAATAATGATGAAAAACTTAGCAAGTTTGAACCCAGAGTAGATGAAGGAATACTTCTTGGAGTAAACCATATAAATGTTATAATAAAATACTTCAAAATATTGTTGAATGTATTGATATGGTTATTGATGAGTCTCCTGCAGCTCCAAAAGAAGAAAAACAAACAACAGATGAAGATGACGATGACATATATCCTTCTACTTCAAATAGAAATGATATGGACTGTGAACCCAATGAAGAACCCGAAGATGATTTATCTGGAAAAATCTCCATCTAGATATGTTCAAAAGATTCATCCAGAATCTCAAATTTTAGGAGAAAAGGGATCAGGTGTACAAATAAGAAGGACTCTTGTAGGATCTTCTAGCTATCTGGAATTTCTATCTACTATTGAACCTCATAATGTCAATCAAGCTAGCAAAGATGAATGATTGGATTCAAGCCATAAATTAAGAGCTTGATCAAATTGAAAAAATCACACTTGGAATTAGTATCAAGAACTCATGACAAAAAATTTCATTGGCACTAAATGGATATTCAAAAACAAATTAAATGAGAAAGGGGTATGCTGATAGCAATTTATACACAGAAAACCGCGTATGGGTTTTTGCTGACAAATTTTTCTGGGTCAGCATTCTTCAGCACAGATGTGGTGCTGATTGGTATCTCTGGTGATGTCTCAGCTCTCATATTTCTATATCATTCTTTGATGTTCTTGATGAATATGCCTTGATGATTTGATGGTGAAATTTTTTAGGATGAACAAGCTAAGGGGGAGCTTTAGTCTTATGAAAAGGATGCATTGTTGGCATTCTAATTATTTGCTGTGGTCTGATCTCATGCTTGTGATTCTTTGGTCTTGATTGTATAAGTTATAATGTGATGAAAAGGTCATGTTGAGACCTATGATGTAAAATTGTAATATTCAGTCATGTAAGGACTTGATCAAATTTGTAAACCCACTTGGTTGGGCACTTGTGTCACATATGTAAATCCACTTGGTTGGATCATTGATGTAAGTTTGAGTCCTTGGTGATAGGAAAGGTCATAGAGTCATGTAATTCATTGAATATTATGTTTGAAGATTCAGCATGAACTCAGGGGGAGCATGGTAACTTCAGTACACATCAGATCTACAGAGCTCTTCTTTCTACAAGAGAAGAAAAACCTTGTTTTGGTTTTGATCCACCCTTTGCCCTTGATGTCCAAGGGGGAGAGTATCATGGTGTTTGAATAATGGTTATAATCAATGTATCTATCTGCTGTGGTGATAAAACACCATCATGGTTGCCATCAAGTCCAAAGGGGGATATTGTTGGAAATATGATGCAATGTGTTGTACTTGATGGCAACCTACTTGATGAAGTTGTCCTTGATGGCAACTCTCTGACAAAGGATGCAGATATTGACTATATGAAGAACTCAGAAAACCCTCAGCAGCTCTATATAAGCAGACTATTAGAATGAATGTGTTCAGTATGACATGAATAATGTTGACCAAATTCTATGAGAAGGAGCTTTGATTTGAGTGAGAAACTGTGTGTGAAGGGTCGTAGAAATCCCTTGCATACAAGAAGGAATTCGGTGTTGTTGAGTAATTGTAACAAGGCTGAATACCAGTGGTCGAACCAGAAGCAATTGAATATGTTGGAATTAATATCACAATGACTTGACCTTGGAGTGAGCAAGAAAGGTCCACGTGAGGACTGTTAAATCCTGTGTGAAAGTGTATTCCCGGAACCCTTGAGCCTGCATTTCCCACAGACAGATTGACACACATTTATCTTGTAAGAAGGTGAATTTGATGGTTGGAGAATCGTGGTGGAGTCACAGAGACACTTTAACTCTGTCGAAATATTGGGAGATGGCATAGATTAATGGAATAGATGAGCAGTAAAGACTCATTGCAGGGGGGCATGCCAAAGATTTCCGCCGTACTATAGGTGCCCTCGCAGTTGACCTGTTTGACCATGGGATAAACACCGATCAACAGTGTAGATTCATTGTAGGAGGGCATGGCAAAGTTTGCCACCATACTCCAGGAGCCTCCGCAATAACGTCATGCGGCAAGGCGGTTTATGGTTTTCATCACACCACCTATGCGGATTGAGCGGTATTTGAGGAGTTGGGAGCGATTCCATAGATCATTCGACACATGGCAAGGTGGACCCACGGAAAATCGCTTGTCACTGCGCGCCATCGCGCGTTATTGTTTGACCCAGGATGCCCAACGATATTGATACATACCGTTGATCTGGGAAGATGCCATCGGACGGTGGCCGTGGTTGGAAGGTGCGCGAAGGATAACCCAAGTACGGCGCGCCATCGCGCATTATTTCCCGTGCAAGTTGCCCAAGAGATATCTGTCGGATTGGATGTTGCGGCGCGATGAAACGTGAGCCCTCCGATCGGATCGATTGTTAGCGATGGGCCCCAGTTTAATTTATATTTCTCGATTTAAAAGCCATTTGATAAAAGCGCTGGTGATTAATATAAAGTTCTATTATATAATTTAAATTGCCAAAGGTTGTGGATAATTTTTATTTATCAAATTCCACGAATTTGATAAATAAAATTCCAATAAAAGAAGGAATACCATCAGCAGTTTGGTGGTTTTGACTCATGGTTTTACTAAAGGAAAAAATATATAAGGAGAAGAGAAATAGAGTACGAGGGGTGCATAGGTCTGGGCTTTAATTAATACTTCACTCTGAAGTATATCTGCATGGAATGGAAGTAGTTTATTGATTGATCTGAATTAATAATGCACCTATGAAGAAAATGATGAAGAGGGATATCTAGATCCGAAAATGAATATTCTAGATCTGTTTATGGAATGTTTAGATCTGTGATCTGGCGAATCTTTGCTGAAGTAAAAGATGATATTTGAGTTGTTTATCTGATCTTAAGAGCTACACAGTCCTGAAAAGTTTCTGATCTATACGCAGGTTCGTTTCATGAAAAGCGTGTGTATACGCAGGTCCGATTAAAGAAAAGCGCGTATGGTAGTTAGGGTTTCTGAAGAACAAAATGCATTGAAGTATATGCAGGTTTGTCTCTATGAAAGCGCGTATATACGCAAGTTCAGTGAAGTAAAAGCGCGTATGGAATCTAGGGTTTTGCTGAAGTATGAGGAATGAAATTTCTGAACTATTTTTCTGTTTTACTGCTATCTGTCAATGATGTATTCATACAGATCTGGGTTGTTTGAATGTTGATTATGTTGATTAAAGATCAAGTTGTTGGTTGATTGGTTGATGATTCAATGAATGAATTGATGGGGTTATAAGTTTCAGTTTGATAGATGATGGGCTTAAATGTGTGGAGTGGGTCCAGTATGAAAATTGATGAAACGTGGTCCATGATGATGCTGAGGGTCGAAGCCTTCAGTGAGGGGGTTGTATCTCCCTTCTAGTGGTAGCTGGTAAACGAGAGCAGGGGGTAGTAGCTCCCTTCCAGGAGAGGCTGGTAAACGAGAGCAGGGGGTAGTATCTCCCTTCCAGGAAAGGCTGGTAAACGAGAGCAGGGGGTAGTAGCTCCCTTCCAGGAGAGGTTGGTAAACGAGAGCAGGGGGTAG
The DNA here is from genome assembly GCA_034641835.2 of Pinus albicaulis. Lineage (NCBI taxonomy): Eukaryota > Viridiplantae > Streptophyta > Pinopsida > Pinales > Pinaceae > Pinus > Pinus albicaulis. The sequence goes on along the minus strand of CM076580.1, from coordinate 1,764,960,566 downwards.
TAGCTCCCTTCCAGGAGAGGCTGGTAAATGAGAGCAGGGGGTAGTAGCTCCCTCCCAGGAGAGGTTGGTAAACGAGAGCAGGGGGTAGTAACTCCCTTCCAAGAGAGGCTGGTAAACGAGAGAAGGGTGCAGCCTTCTGCAGGTGGGTGCCTGCGTGATGGTATGAGTCTGCGCCAGTACAAAATTGTAAGAAGTTTTCCTTATAATAAATATTGAAGACAGAGACGACGGCAGCGGTGGTTTTCTCCCGAATTGGGTTTCCACCTTAAATCCTGGTGTTCATGTGTGTTGCTTATGTGTGATGATTTATTCTGTTCTTACTGCACATGTTTACTACTTACTAAACATCTAATGAATGAATGATGCAATGATCTAAGTAAAGAATTATCTGCATAATAGTATCTCTAGTAATACGCAAGTTTTATAAAGTATATCCGCATATATATGCGAGTTGGGTTCAGTAAAGTAGCGTATGGGTTTTAGAGAAAGAAAAGTAAAAAAAAATTCAGTTAGCCCTAAATACTGATTCACCCCCCCTCTCAGTATTTTTCCCAACACGAACAAGCATTGGATCTACGATAATACCTTAACACCTTTATAGTATTCTTTTGTAAATGGCATATGTCTAGAGAAAGATAGGTTTATTTGGTTGTTTGTTTCTAGATTACCTTTTGGTACTAGGGAGATCGATCTTGTCTGCAAGATTGATTTATCCGGTCAACAGGCATATTGATGGCTTGATGCCTATGTAAATGACATTTTGATGGCTTGATGCTTGGATAATGTTGTAGAGACTGCTATATTGAAGAATTTGTTGTGATGTGAAATTGTTGATTGAGTTGAATTATTATGATGCAAAGGAAATTATCCAAGGCAAAGACAAATATTGTTGTGATTCATTAATGATAAATATTGTTATTTTATGTTGGCATTAATTTGTTGCATTTAATCAGTACATGTGGCCGAAATTAATAGTGTATTATTTATTTATTTTGTGGTCTAATATTACAGATATGAATATTTTGGAAACAAATGAGTGTAAGGTAAAGAGTCAAGCCTATTCACTTCATATTCCTATGTGGAATACAAACAACCAAAAAACTATCTTTATAAAATATGTGATTTTGGAAGGCATTCAAGATTAGAGAGTTGGATAATCTGAGAGAGTTGAATGAGATGTTATGAATTAATTACATGGAACATATGGAGCTTATGTGAAGCAGATTTGAAGGGAAGAAGAGGTAGAAATAAATATGGAGAGATGTATAATTTATGTCCAGGTAAACCAACACATTGTTGTTTCTTATTTGGATCAAGGGATTGTAGTCTCATTTCAAGTTGTGGCTTGATAAATATTCATTTGGAGCTGGTTGAGGTAGGAGCCTCCTATGGGTTATAGCCTACAGAAATCATATGGGAGTTGGAGCTTCCTTGCATGTTGTAGCTTGCAGAAAATTGAGGTAGAAACCTCCTGTAGGTTGGAGCCTACAGAAAATCAGATGTAATAAGGAGTAAGAGTTTTCCTTTGCATCACACCAATAATAAAATCATGTTTTTTTCCCTTATGTATTTTCACTTATATCTAGTGTCCATATGCATGGTTATTATGTGTTGATGTGATATATTGGTCTACTTATTACTTTTTGTTCACATATTAAATTTGTTGGTCATTGTTTGTTAAGCTGCTCATGTAATGTTTCATTTTATGAGTTTAATGAAAATAATTTTAATGTCCATGAATGGACTAAATTGATTAACCCCTGCCCCCTTTAGTTTAGTCAATTTTTCATCAATTTGTATCAGAGTCGGTTCTTATGGTGTAAGCCTAATAGCTTGAAGGAGATCTGGTTGAGTTATGGACTATCAAAGTGTACCTTTTTTTAGCACAAAAAATTTTCATGAATGGAGAGATAAGGTCAAAATAGATTTATTGGCTTATGGACATGGTGTATCGAAGCTTGTATGCGATGGTTACTACAAAGACTCTCTCTCTCTCTGCAAGAACAATAGTGGAATGCTAAGGAAAAATGTGTTATGTATAACAATCTTTATAACAATGATCTTGATACAGTAATATATTTAACTTCTGCAAAAAAAAAAAATATGGAATAGATTGCATCTCAAGCGTGAAGGAGACACCAGTAGTTGCACTGTCAAGAAGGATAATATAAACTTTAAAAATAAAAGGTTCAATCAAATGGGGTCTTTAATAGTGTGAATGTACATGATTTCCATGAATATAAGATAGATAAACATCAATCTAGGTTTGAATTAGCATTGGATGAAATAGAAAAATTAAGGAATGAGAGTAGAGACCTGAGGAAAATTGTGCATAAATGTGATGAGAGAGAGCATCAGTACAAGGAAAAAAATTTAAATCTAAATACCGAGCTTAAAGAGGCAAGGATAATAGAAGAGATGATGAATAGTTGGCTAAGGGAGAGAGAGGTATAGTGTAAAATATTAGAATCTAAGATTATTTCAGCTTGAAGAGAATTATATGGAAAAAACATGTTGTGTAAGCAATTAGAAGAGGAGTTTGTATTCTTAAATAATGCGAAAAAAATATACATAAAAGATAATCAATAAACTCTAAAAATTCCTACTGAATAAGAATACAATAGCAACATGTCTTGTAAATAAAAAAATAAAAACAATCAACAATATCAAAAGACAATGAATGAGATGAAGAAAGGGTTCATTGCAAGAAGATCTCAAAGGAGATTTTTATCTCCTAGGAAAACCATCACATGTTTTTCTTGCCATGAATATGGTCATGTGGAAGAAGATTTTAAGAACAAACATGTCAATACTAATTAACATAACATGAAGCAAGCAAGAATACATCCTCAAACAAACAATCAAGGAAAGTTCCCTCAAGCAAGTAAGCAGAGAAAACAAGCATCCACCAGGTACAATAATTATTTTTATGGTTATTTTTATTTTTGCAATGGATTTGGACACAAAGCGATTGAATGCAATCTAGATGCAAAGAAAAATATATGCACAAGAAAATACACACCTTAATCTCTAGTTATTTTCCACACAAGACGTTATGAGTGTAATAACTTTGACCACAAGTCCAAAGACTACAAGCTAATACCTTAAAGAGAAATGAAGACAAAATAAGGAAAACCCCTCAAATATGGAAGAAAAAAAGGGGTCGTATGCCTCTTCAATGATAAATTGAAGTTGTACTAATCTCAGGGGGAGGTGCTCTAAGTAGAAAGGAAGTCATCCATTCAATATTATAATAGAAACAACAACATCCCAGGGGGATAGCGGCTCGTAAAATGTCTTGAAAAGATAATGGATACGGTGAGATCAAAGTCGACATGGAGAATGTGAAGCAGGAGTAATTTGAACATTTGATTGCTTTAATAGAAGCTAAAAGTGCGAGGAAAGAAAACAAAAAAAAATTGACAAATGATACTGTTAGAGAAACACCATATGAGGGGTAGAGAAACCCCGAAAATGTCTTAAGAATACATAACCATTAAAAATAAATAAGTAAAATGATGATTTCAATCTTGACTGAAATTTAAAAGCTATGCCAAGTGCCAATTCGAATATAAAACATGTACACAAATCCTTTCCTTTTGTATCAGGATAGAATAATGAAAAGCGCATAATATAAGAAAATGGAAAGTGATGGAGGATGGTTACTTTTACCACTTAATATGTAGTTTATGAAGAAATGGTAGAAATTACAAGTTTTAGACATGACAAAGTTACGTTGCACTTAAGGGTGATGATTGAATATTATACTGATATCTCGTCACTCAATGTATTTTTTTAACAAGATGGAGGCTATGACAAACTTTCGCGATTTCGATCACAATAGCGTATATATCAATACCATTGGAACCGAGGAATAAAATTCTTGTTCATTGAGAATGTGTTAGAAAGCTCCAAACTTCATTTACTCAAATATTGATGCCCATATTAGTTACTCGGTACTATGGCAAGCTCAATCATATTTTTTAAATGGGCATAAACAATATAAAAATGTGGAGTGGGGAAATAGGATGAGGGACAACCATAGTCGAGCAATTAAAGTTGAATACTCTAATGAGTAGCAAGATTCATCTTGTTAGCATTGGAATCGGCAGTTGGATTGTGACAAGCGCCTAACCAAACACATCTTAAGCTCAAGGGATTTTCTTACAGTTGGATTAGGTTTTTTGGAAACTGGTTGGAACTTACACTGAAAGGGGTTTTGAACAAATAATAATCTCTTCACACATATGAGGACGTTGGTGTATGATGTGGTAGCAAGATTGAGTTTGTATCCTAATGGTTAGAAGAATGGAAGATAAACAATATATATGTAAAACAAAAGCCCACTACTAAAAGGAAAGGGTGACACAAATTCTATTCTGAAATGTATAGTGAAAGAATGCTTTAAAAGACTTACAACAGTCTCACTCTACATTTTAGGAATCCAATTACAAAGAATTATTCCAACTAACATGACCTCATGAATCAGGAACGCTTAATGAATCAAGACATAAAAAAACAGATTTACATGCATGTCAGATCAAAATATTTATAAGAACATGAAATAGGATTTAATTCAACCCCAAGGAATGCTTATGAAAAATCTTCAATTCATATTGAATCAGGAAAGCTTGAAACAAGACTTACAAAAACAGATCAATATGTCTTGGAGGTTCAAAAGACTAATAAAAGCACGATATAGAACTTTTATAATAAATCTGAAAATATAGATAAGCTTTGTAAAAATAGTAGGGAAAACAATACACACACCATACAATTTATGAGTCCTCAAGAGTGCATTTGGATATATTATAAACTCAAAATATACAACAAAGTATACAATAATATGAATAAACAACGAATCCTTTCTTCATTCCTTTACATAGCATATATACAAGAAGAAGTTCTGTTAAAGCCTCCAAAAAAAGTGCAATTATGTTTTAGAGACTTTATTACAATCCTCTACATATAGTAGAGTTTATCTTACACGTGACAAAAAAGTAGTCTGAAATACAAAGTGAAGATAAAACATGATATTATGGAGCTCGAATTGGCTGAGTTGAGGTGGCTGAGTGCTCCTTGTTTCCTGGAAAACTACCTCCACAAAAAGTGCAACTGCCAGATGAAAAGGACACCTGGACCTTTATCTACAAAATTGTAGGAGTAACCAATAGGAAATGACATCTGGAAGATGTCTTGACTGGATGAAACTTGGAAAAATATTATTAACATTGAGGTTGCATTCACTTTATCACCACTTAGTGTCATTCTTTCGAAACCAGAACCAAAAAGCAACATTTTCACCTTCTTATCCAAATTCTGAAAATAATAGCTACTTTTATGAAAAAGGTAGCTATTTCTGAAAATATTGTGTATAAGCCAAAAATGATATGATTCTTCAGATTTTCATGGTTTTGTACATTCAATCATTAGAGATCTAGTATAGAATCAAAAATCCTAATAGCTTCTACCTTGGTGGTCCTCTTGTTTGGCTTTCTCTTATGTACTTTCTTTTTCTTCTGAGTCTTCTGCTTCCCTAGATCATTTTCTGGGCTTTCATCTATGTTTATTATTTCATCTCTGAGAGCAGGTTTGGCTATGAGTTTTCTTTCTAGTTTGGATTTTTCTTTGGTCTGGTATGATGCCTTTGAATGTATGGATTAGGAATGTAAGAAGGCCTCCTTCTTCCATGGAAAACTCTGCTTGACGACCCTTATTCAAACTCTGATTCATTAAACCCTGTTTCAGTGCTATCTTCTTCAAAAGATGAGTATGATTGGATTATATATTTCTTCTTCCCTTTGGCTGAAGAAATGATAGATGAAAACAGTTTAAATATAGTTAGTTCTTCTATTTTAGTGGTCTCTGAAACTTTTATTTTCCCTTATATGATGTTTTAAGAGAGGAAAAGACTTGTGCAAGTGTAGGCTCCTCTGGTGCTGGAGTGGCATTGTCTTCTCTATTTTCATATCTAGCCTCTAGAACAGGGCTTGGTGTTAAGGTTTCAGGGCTGACTTCCACTAAATATCCCTCTGTCAAAATAAATTCTCTCCTGTGCTTAGCCTTTGAAGAGGAGGATACCTCTTCCTTTCCTTTAGACATAGAATTATTGTCAGGTAGGGTAGCTTTTTGTTTGAGTTTTCTTGCATGATTCTTCTTGAAAAACCCCAAGGTATGTGGCTCTTTAGGTAGTCTTATAGTGTAAAATTATTTGGTTGGTTGCACTATAGGTATAGGAGTGATGGTTGGTATAGGAATGATGATTTGAACTCTAGCTCTCCAAGCTGATTTCCTTGTCTGCCTGCTAGATGGTGTAGAAGATTGACTAGTTTGTGAAGGGGTCAATGTAGGTGTAGGGCTTGACTGCTTCTCTTTTTCCTTTTGACTTATAGGCCTTCCTACCCTTCTCCTTGAGTTAACATTGTTGAAACTTTCATCTGCTAAAAAATTTTCCCATGTGTTTCTATTCTTTTTCAGAAGATAAACCACCAACATTTTGATTAAACCCCCATGATAAATATTGTGAAGAGAATAGTGTGGGGTTATATGTATTTTTTGGGACATTTTCAACAGAGGTTTATAAAGGAAATATGGTAATTTCATAGGTTTGGAGCCTGAGATGTGAGCTAGAAACCTCATCTGGTATTGATGGCCAGTGAAAACCTACCCTCATAGGTAATATAACATTGCATGGTGGTAATTACATCTTGATACTCAGGCCTAAAATAAGAAATGTGAACAGTAGGGGTCCAATCAATATTTTCATGTTCAGGTTTTAGATATGGATTCAAATCATCTTTAAGCAGAGTTTTCCTCTTGTACCAGGACTCACCTGTAGTTGATGTTTGGGTATCCCTTGCAATGATATTCTCTATGATCCTGAAGGTCTGAGACCCTAGCTTAACATGCTCTCCATCAAAAGTCTGCAAATGCTTGAGCCATTGCAACATTTTATTCTGAAAAATTCTTTAGAAACTGATACCACCCTACTACTTGGAACTGAGGCTTAACACGGTGATCAATGAAACGGGTATTGGTTGGTTATGAACGATTCACCTTACCACCCTTACCCATATTGTTAACAGTTAACTTAACTACTAATGCACACTTGTAAAACAAGGAACAAAAACCCTCCACAAATCCCTAACTACTGGCACAAGGTAACAAACTATTTTTTTGGAAGATAAGAAACAGTTTTTTGTAGCTTTCACAAGGGTAAATGGAAACAGAACTTTGCATGCCCTAAATCACAGTGAGAGAGAGTGACATGAAATCAAAATGATTTAAATTCTGGTGCTAACTCATTCCACTCCATCGCATTATTAACTAATAGCTACTCATACCTCAACCTTAATATATTTCACTTTAATGAGTAGTACTATATTTGACTAGAATTAGAAAATAAAATAGCCAACTCCTTTTAATGAATCCTTCAATTAGAAATAGCCACCTTTTAGAAGAGTAACACCTCATATTTTAGTAGACCTTCAATATTCAAAGAGCAGTGTATTTTCACCTATGTAATGCCTCTTTTCCCTCCTTGTACAAATTCTGCAGGAAATAGCTACTTTTTTAAAAAGGTATCTATTTTTTGTGTTGATTGTAAAACCAAATTTTCTGAAGAAAATAGCTGCCATTCTAGGAAAGGTAGCTATTCCTGTGTTATTCCTGAAAAAACTGATGACTCTGACACTTTGTCATTAGCCTTGGATAAAAAATATCATGGTGAATAAATAAGACTTCTCAAACTAAACCCATGATCTTAACTACTCAAAGCAATTAAAATACTTATTAAAAGGAAATCTACCCTAATAACTCTAAGACACAAACAAACTATTGGACTAAATTTTTTTTTGGATTTTTTTAAAAAAATGATAAAAAATAACGCATTTTAACCCTCCATGGTCTTCAACCATAGGTTAGGAGACAAGAGAGGATAAAAGACACAAATTAGAATGATGACCTGACTTTGAAAAATTGCAGTGCTAAAAGTGGCTCCTATTGGGGATGAAGTCCTCCTTGTGAGGCTTTAGGGACTTTTTGTGGCCAGCAACAACCCCCCTTCTTATTTAATATTATCACTAATACTAAATAAGTGGGGACCCTTAGTCAGAAATTTAAAAAATCGATTAGTGCTAGTATTTCCTTTTTCAATAAAACTTACTATCATAGACTTAGGAGAATATCCCTTGAAAAATCTCTAAAAAAGCTTAAGTTTTATGATAGGATAGAATAAAATCATTCTTTAAGAAATATCGCATCGCAAAAAGATAATGAATATCTCCTTATGAGCGGAATTCTAAAGATTGTGAGATTGCGATGCGAAACTACACACTAAAAGAACATTCATCGCATCACATGCTTCAAATGTCATATGTTACGTTGAAAAACCTCAAACCACCGATATGTGATGGCACATATCGCAAATCGCGTTTCACAGAAAAACACATTAACGGAGATTTGTCATTTGCTACGCTCTAGCGATTTTGTGATAATGTGATCCAGCGATTTTGCGATTCTGCGATATTGCGGTATTGGGATATTATAATTTCATGAGATTGCGATCTGCGATATTGCGATTTTGCGATATTGCGAAGCAAATCGTAGATCGCCTTATCACAGATCTCTAGGGCTCATTGTACGAAATTTTTTTCCATAAATCGAGACTTGGTTATGCGCTTTAAATGTTAATCAATGAATTGGTTGTCACTCAATAATGTAATATGGTTTCATTCTGATCGAAGAGCCGTAAGGTGATATATTTTATACGTCTTTAGCATTTAAAGCTTTCCCGTCACCTTTTTCCTATCATTATTCTCACTTCATTCGTAAACTGCAGGAACGAAGAACAGATAACTATACAAAGCAGTATTAAGGATATTATGGGAAAGAAAGACAAGGTTTCGAGTTCTGAAGACAAAGAAATGACACCCTTGTATACAGACACCGCCTGTAACAAAGATGCTAGTATTACTACTTGTGAGGGCATGTACAATCTACTTGAGGAAGAGAACCCCAGAGTAATGGAGGCTACAGCTACTGCAGGCTCACATGGGTCTTTTGAGGCATCTATTACAGAGCTAGCTTGCTCATTCTTGCACCGGATAGTGGTGAGGCCTAGAATTCTTCCATACACGGACATGGTTAAATGGGTACTGGACAACACTGATATTACAAACAGACAATTTAAGACTCAGGGTCAAGAACTCATTGGTTCATTCACTCCACAATATTTGAGACTCATGTATCATTTACCGGAGCCACAAGCAACTTATAACAAACAGTTCATGGAGAAGTTTGCTAAAGAAAATGAAAACCTAGCAGAATGCACTAAGGACTGGTCAAGGAGGGACGAACCACTAAAAAAGGATAAACATGGTATGTATAGTACTGGTTCTCTCACTTCCCAGTATTGCTTTGCTGCTGTTATGCTCTGTAGGCTTTTTGGAAAGCCAGACATTAATAAATTTTCATTTGAATGGCTACCATTATTGAATGCTGCTGTTAATGCTATTGTTGTGGATTGGGCTAAGATATTATCTGACAACTTAGCCACGGCCATTTTGAATTACCGGTTTAAAAGAACTGTTTCTCAGAGGATTTATCCCCCTTTTTACTTATCTGCATATGTGATGGATTCAATTTGTTATATTTCCAAATTTCCTTTAATGGGTTGGAAATGGACGACTCAAGACCCCTTACCCATTCATGTTTATCACAAATAATTGTGGGATTCCAAGTTCATTCCCTATTTTTACAAGATATGTCATGGAGTCATGTTGCTCCTGTACAAAATGTTATATGATAAAGATACTCCTAGGTTTTCTCCTGAAGCAGAGGTAGACATATTGCCTGTTGCGAGATGGTTTTGAGAAGAATTGTTTACATATATAAGGGTATTTGGAAGTTTCGTTTCCCCTCATGTCTTACCTTTGTATGTTCCTAATAAACTCATGGCATGAGAAATTGCTTATCAAACCTGCGGAGAAGGAGGTTTGACAAAAGATTTGAAGGAAAAAAAGAAGGCTATTTGGCCACAATTTCCTGTGGCTTGTGGAGCCTTTTCACTATTGGATGTAGGCCATGCATTCAAAGAAGTAAACAACATTACATGTTTACGTTTGTTCAAATTTCCAAGAAGACCGTTCGATCCTTATGATGTTGCTAAAAATTTCACTACTGCAGTCAAAATAAGAGTGTTTTCTAAAGACGATGATATTTTTGATGACATGTTCCAATAAAAATGCACACTTAAAGAAATTATACATTCATCCCAAATGCGGTTTCCTCCAGCAGAATTTCAAGAGTTCACTATATATAGAGAAAGGAGGTTAGCTAGTATCCCTTTCGATAAATTACGCTTGGAACCCATAAGGGAACCAACTCCCAGTATTAGTCTCAGTGGAAGTTCAAGTACAAACAAATCTAAATCTAAGTCCAGGAGAGAAACGCCAGAACACTCTAAGTGGTCGGACAATGACCATGATAAAAGTGAAGGGTCAGTAAGGGATACTGCCCAGTCAAAGGAACTCTCACAGCAACATGTTTTGACCCCTCCACAGCTAAATATTCCTCCTCTCATCGTACAACAATAATTAGTCAGAACTGAGTTAGATAAACAATTGCAGACAGACTGGAGACAGAAGGCTCAAGAAAAGGCAGAATCAATTAAAAGGTTAACTAAGTTGAATTGGGATTCTTACTGGGCGTGTTTGGTAAAACCACACAGCTAGTGCATGACTCTCAAATGTATCATCGATTCTGCCGAGAAGATAGCACCAGCTCTTGCCGCTTCCGTATTCACAGGACAGTTAAAGTTAGAAGTCGACCAGCCTACTCTTCTCAAACAAATGCTGAACACTTGCAATTTCAAAGAACATATTCACAAGTAGTTAGTTGTTAGTTTTAATTTTATATTTAGTATTAATTTTGATTTATTTTTTCCTAAAAAGAGGATGGTCATTTAAACCGTATCCTACATTTTTGTAATAAATTATTTTTAGATTTAGTTAGTAGTATTTAAACCCTTCTCATGCATTTAGAGAAGGGTCCTGAAATTTGTCAAAAACTTGTCCTCGGAACATGCACTTTGGCACCCTCGGAGGAGGTTTTGATGAATGAATGGAATAGGATTTATTGATATCTACATTTAATATCTACTACTGATGTTTCACTTTTGTACTCTTAGTGGATGTTGGATTAAGAAGAGATAAGTCATTATTGATTGAAGCTCATGAGTAGAACTAGTTATAAATGGTACTTTTTATCTCTTAACTATTTATGCCTTTGTGTTAAAGTGATATTTATGTTCAGTTGTTTATCTATTGATCCTGGAATGCTTGAGTTATCATTTGGCACTTTTGTACGGTGATAGCTATTTATTTATACTTAATATATGAGTAGCTTATTATGCGATATGTTTTTCACAACTGCTTCGTCTAACTTTTTATACGAAGTGGTTTATCTTTATTGAATTCTTTTCTTATAATAGTTGAATGATATTTATTACCAATTTTTATTTGAAATCATTTTAGATCGTATAACAGAAAGATTACATCCTGGGTTAGTTTAGAATTATATATTTCTGTTTAAATAGAATACAATTGCATGTTATTAGATTAGAGTTAGAATAAAAGCATTTCACTTAGGAACTTTTAGAAAGGAAGTATCAATTCTAAACACACACACACATATTGGGAAACTGGTCCCATTATCCCCAATCAGACCCACTATACCAAACGGAAAAGGAGCTGCCAACCAAGGTCTGGACCAGGTGGGTATCCCCCTTGTTGTAGACCCGATTTTCGGGGCTTCAACATATTTGGCACTAGAAGGATGGGCCCGAACTATGAATGGAAAGTAAGTCAAAATATAAATACCATTCTGAGAGTAAATCGCCCTCACCATCTCCCTCGACTTCCCCATCGCACTTATAATTTTTAAATCTAGAGCCAGAAGTCGAAAGAACAACAGTCACTGCCAAAAACCCTAAATTTTTAGAAGAATATGCTATTGAACCTCCTGAAGTTGAATCTTTGATCCATAAACTTCAGCGATTTTCAATATCACCTCAAAGATCTGATAAATCTCAAGGTAGTGTGACTTTGCAATATAACCCTGCTCATCCTCTTACCATATTACAGAGCGAAAAGTTTGGTATTCAGCCAACTGAGTTACCTCTACCTACAAGGAAGAGAGCAAGGAAATTACCTAAAGAGTATGATAGCGAGACTATTTCATCATCATCATCCATCTCAACCTCTTCACCGTGAAGTCAACCATCCACCCCTCCACTTCAGACTATTGTCCGTCAGTCCACTGGAACTTCTACATCTCCTTCTCAAACATCTGGAATCATAATATCCTCATCTTCCCAATCGTGGGGATCATCTTCTGCGCTTTCCTCTGTTATTAGTTCAGCGATGGCCCATCCATGGAATAACCCAGGGGTAGTCTTAATGCCTGCACCCTTGAGTCAAATACCGACCCATCCTGAAAAATGGCTGCCTAAGTTTAATCCTGAAGCAGGCATGCTAGTGGAAGAGCATATAAATAACTTTATGTTGTCCATAAATCTCAATGGAGTTACTAATGAAGACGCTGTCATCCGAATTTTTCCCTATAATCTACAAGGAGTAGCCGGATCATGGTATTTCTCATTACCGTCTGGATCTATCACTAGTTGGGATATCTTCCAAGATCAATTTTTGACTAAGTTCGGTGATGATAGGTCTATAGCTACACTGATCAATGACCTGTCCTATCTTAGAGCTGAGTCAAAAGAACCTATCAAGTATTTTAATTCACGTTTCAATAAACTGTTAAATAAAATTCCTACTGCTTCCAAGCCTAGTGAAAAAGTGCGAAGTGAATGGTACATATCTGATTTACCATCAAACATAACAATCTTCGTTGATAGGGCTAACAAAGCAACTTTAGCTGAAAATATGAAGGAAGCAATAGCAGTAGAGAAATGTATCATTTCTCTAGAAAAGAAAAATGTGATAGAGGAACGAAAATCCAAGAAGGTTACTTTTAAGGAAGACCCCAAGAAAAAACAATCGAAAGATCCATTCGATTTAGAAGGATTGCAGAAAGTTCTGAAAACCATGTCCAATGAAATGGTTGACATTAAGAAACAAGTGGCAGAAACATCTTCTAAAAATTCTTTCAAGCCTTATATAAGAAACCCTTCAACTGATTCAAAGCCGCCAAATGCTATTACAAGTGTTGAATCAGAAGAAGAAGAAGAGGAGATTGCTATTGAAGAAACTACCGATGATGAAGAAGTTGTAGAGGTACAAGGTATGTGGGATTTCATCCTCACAGATGAAGAAGATCAAGAAGCATCCCCGATTAGCACTCGAAGTAGAAATCAACTTTATCCTCCTCAACCTACTCCTAAGCCAAAGAGCGCAAGTTCAATGACTAAGGAAAAAGTTGCAGTCAAGAAAACAACATCTAAAGCGACTCAAACCAGCCCAATCCAAACAGATTCATCAACTCCATCAAAAAAACTGATTGTCTCGGATGAAATAGAGTATAATGTCATAGAAGACATGAAGAAGACTAGGGCTAACATCACTTTTTATGAATTGAGCAAGTTAAAACACCAGTAAAAGGTACTTTTGAAAGAATTACATGCTATACCAGAAAAACCTTTTCCCGCTCCTGTAATCTCTCAAGCTTCCCATGAGATGGGAAGACCTCCAACTAATGTGATTAGTAAAGTTGATCTAGAAAATATCGCTTTAATTGGAGGAAGATCGAGATCTCATACTCCCCCATTTCTTCTTACTTATGAAGTTTTCAATAAAAATTTGCATAATTGTTTAGTGGATTCTGGAGCTTCATCTAATATTTTACCAAAATCAATATGTGCAAAGTTGAACATTCAACCGCAAAAATCTGTTGTGCGCATAGTCCAGCTAGATCGATCGCAAGTTGAAGTGATTGGAAAATTAAATCAGGTTACCATAAGGCTGTCGTCTAATCCAAAGGTATGTCAAGTTATCGACATTTTAGTTGCAGATATTCCAAAATTTTATGGCTTAATTATTAGTAGAGATTGGTCAGAAAAACTTCATGGATACTTTGCAACTAATTGGTCACACATGTGGCTTCCTTACAATGGTAAACCAAATCAGATAAAGGTTGAGCGAGAAAAACATCAGAAATACATAGTAACAGAACTGGAAGGAGAAAATGAACCGGTAGCATACAACAATAATATCATTGGCAATTATTCAATTGATTCTTTCTTAGGAAATTTTAATGCTCATACTTCACCTTACTTAGAACATTCTGTTTTATCTCAAATAGAAATTTTTTCTCAAATAGATAGTTCTAGATGTATTAATTTTTTAGATGCTCCTGTAAATAAATATTTATTTTAGAAGTTATTTTTTGACGGTTCTAAGTCTAATGAAGGAGCAGGAGCAGGATGTGTGTTGATTAGTCCAGAGGGAAACAAAATTATGCTAACTTGCAGACTCGAGTTCGATTGCACCAATAATACCGCAGAATATGAGGCTTTAGTCCAAGGATTATACAAAGCAATCGGATTAGACATCAAATATATACAAGTTTTCGAAGATTCTGAAATTGTAATTAGACAGGTATGCAATACTATACATTTTTTATCAGGTCATTTAAAACATTATCAATCTTTAGTTCAAGATCTGACTGAACACTTTATAGAATTTAATATTTCATCAATTCCCAGACTCCAGAATGCTAGTGCAGACCTCCTAGCTAACATAGCTTCCAAGCTCATTCCTTCAGAAGACTATAGCCCTGATCGATTTTCAATCGAATTAATCTTTAGACCCTCGATTCCTGATAACATTACCAATTGGAGGATTTTCAACGATGATCCTGATATTGTAAGCTTCCTCACATATGAAGGATCTTACACCAATCAGATAATTGATGAGGACCAACATGACAAACAATTGCAACAAGATAGCACTAATAATGCTATGCCAAAGTCAGTAGTCAAGTTAGAAGACGTTTATGATTTGAAAGATCGATTCAAAAGATCTACCAATTCAAAACTGCAAAGTTCAACTTTGAATTGTGAATTAGTAAATCTAGGAACTGATACCAAACCACAGAATATCAACCTAGGCCTTGGTCTAGCTCCTGAAGAAAAATTAGCATATGTTCGTCTTTTGAAACAATACAAAAGTGTCTTTGCTTGGAACTACGATGAACTCAAAACTTATGACACTTCTATCATCCAACATACTATCCCAATGATAAACGATGAAAAACCTATCCAACAAAAGCTGAGAAAGATCCATCCTAATTTATAAAACCAGATCAAATCTGAACTCAATAAGTTATTAAAAGCCAAGATTATTTTTCCAGTTCGACATTCTAAATGGGTTTCCAATATGGTTCCCGTTAGAAAAAAGAATGGAGACATTAGAATTTGCATTGAATTTCGAAATCTTAACAAAGCTTGCCAAAAATATAATTTTCCTTTTCCTCCTATGGAGAAAATATTGCAGGCAGTTGCAGGATCAGAATTAATGTCCTTCTTAGATGGTTTCTCTGGTTACAGCCAAGTGTTGGTCCATCCCGATGATCAATTGAAAACCACATTCAGAACTAAATGGGGCACTTATGCATATCAAAAGATGCCTTTTGGTCTGATCAACACTGGTGCCACATTTCAAAGAGCCATGGACATCGCTTTCAAGGGATTAGTTAACAAATCGGTGCTAATTTAATTGGATGATATAACTGTATATTCCAAGAAACGAAGCAATCATCTTAGAGATTTAAAACAGATCTTCCAACGTTGTCAAAGGTATGGAATTTCACTTAACCCAAAAAAATCCTTTTTTGCATTAAGTGAAGGAAAAATTCTTGGATTCATAGTGTCAAAATCTGGAATTCATATTGATCCTGACAGAATCAAGGAGATTTCCGAAATACCCCTACCTCACAACAAGAAAGCTATGCAATATTTCCTTGGCCAGATTAATTTTGTCAAGAGATTTGTGCCAGATTTTTCAAGGATTATATCTCCTTTACAAGCAATGATTAAAAAGAATTCAAACTTCAAATGGGGCCAAGACGAATATGAAGCATTTAATCTGATCAAAAAAGCGATTGTTAATGCTCCATCTTTAGCAACTCCAAATTTTTCCGATCCTTTTATTCTATATACATTTGCCTCTGATAAATCATATGCTGCGATACTCACTCAAGAAAATCAAGACAAGACATAAGCCCCAATTTATTTTTTCAGTTCAAATTTACAGGGGGCTGAATTGAATTATTCAGATGTAGAGAAACAAGCTTATGTTGTTTTCAAAGCAATTAAATATTTCAGACCCTTTCTATTTAAAACCCATACAAAAATCATAGTACCATTTCTAGTGGTAAGAAATCTCTTAGTACAGAAAGATGTGGGTGAGAAAAGAGCCAATTGGGTTATTGCCTTACAATAACACGACGTAGAAATCAAACCAGTGAGTATTGTAAGAGGTCAAGGCTTTTGCAAAATACTAGCTGGAGTATCGCTTATTTCTGAAAAGCCATCTGCAGAGACACAAATGTATGAGTTAAGCCTAAACGATGTTGAATCATTATATGCTGATATCATATTTTATCTAAAGAATGGATATGCTTCTCCAAATCTCGATTACACCAAGAAAAGAGCTCTAAGGTTGAAGGCCAAACAATATCAGCTTGTGAATGATGTTCTTTTTAGAATGAATTATGATTCTGTTCTTCTTAGATGTCTTGAGAAATCTGAAGCTAAAAAAGTCTTGTAGGAACTCCATGATGGACCAGCAGGCGGACATTATGCTGGAGATGCTACTGCACATAAAATCCTCTGCACAGGCTATTACTAGCCCACACTATTCAAAGACTCACACAGTTACGTAAGGAAATGTCAAGTTTGTCAAACCGCTGCTGGGAGACAAAAGAAACCATCATTGCCGCTGCAACCAGTCAACATTGAGTAGCCTTTTGATCAATGGGGATTGGACATAATAGGTGAGATCGTTTCTCACTCTTCTAAACAACATAGGTATATCCTTACAGCAACTGATTATTTTAATAAATGGGTAGAAGCAGTTCCTCTCAAGACGGCTATGCCGAGCATATCATCGAGTTCATATTTCAGTTCATAATCACCAGGTTTGGTTTACCTTCTGCTTTAATGTTTGATAATGCATCGTATTTTTCTGGTAATTCTATGACTGAATTTGCACTCAAAAGAGGTTTCAAACTTAAATACTCTACCAATTATTATCCACAGGGAAATGGGTTAGCTGAATCTACAAATAAAAACTTAATCAGAATCATTAAGCGAACCATTGATCAAAATCATAAAAATTGGCATAAGTCTTTAATATATTCTTTATGGGCAGATCGAATAACACATAAAGCCTCCATTGGCACTTCTCCCTTTAATTTAGTTTATGGGAGAGAAGTGGTTCTTCAAACTCATCTAGCAATTCCTTCTTTGGCCTTAGTTCAATATATTGATGAAGCACCAACTTCTTTCTTACAATTAAGGCAGCTGGAAATAATTAAGCTAGAAGAACAATGAGAATAGGCCAAAATAACTCATGCTCATCACCAAGCATTAGTAAAAGCCTCTTTTGATTCAAACATGATATCCAGAAATGACTTTTAGATGGGAGATCTAGTTTTAAAATGGGACAAGGCTCATGAGGAAAAAGGGAAACATACGAAATTTCAATGAATGTGGCTTGGCCCTTTCCAAATCGCAGAAGTCATAGGTCCATCTGCTTTTATGTTACAGGATTTAACAGGAAAAAGAGAGTCTTTACCTATTAATGGACAGATCCTCAAAAAATATTTTCCATAGGAGATCATTCTTCTATTTTGTATAAAAGTTTTCTTTATTTTCATAATAAAACCAGTTGTAAATGGTTACACTTGGAATTCACGAAAAAGATACAAATTCTCTTTTAGATTTTGTTTTTTCACTTGTATAAATATAATTCTTCTAGAAAATTGATCATTATTATTGAAAGATACAGTTAAAGGCTTTTAGGCCTAAAAATGATACTAGTTTCAACCTTGTAAATTTTGATAAAAAAGCAACCTTTAGTGGGAAATTGTTTTATATCAGTCTAATGAAAGGTATCAATAACAAAATGAAGATTCTCTGTAGAAAATTTCTTTCCAAAAACTCTACCATTTTCGTCCAGAGACTATCTTAAGGAAACAATGACTTCCTCCCCACCTAGGAAATTATAACGTTCAAAGAATAATCCAATGATACAATTTAACTTGAAGAGTAAGAGGTATCATCACGAGCTGACTTATCATGATCATAGATATTATAGCTTGCTGACTTTGCCAATAATGCATACCAAAATAGGGCAATGACTCAAGATTGTTGCAATCAAAAGACAAGGGGTCTCATCACGAGCCAACTTGTTCAACAAAGTTATAAATCAAGTGAATGGCACTGTCATAAATTGGCTACCAAACCAAGACATTGTTCTTTAAGGATAAAAAGAAAATGAAAGCAATACGCGTGGATAGGATTTCTCTTTGAAAATTGTATATTTCTCTAAGTAGGATACAAGATCATTGTTGGGTAACATGTAACCCTATCGAGGCTATAAACGCCTGCTGGCAGCAAAGGCTCTACCTACGACAAATGAGCATATTTAAAACTGATTTACAGAGAAGTCTTTGTTTTTATCTTTATAAACCAAGTAGTGACTAATGTAGATACAAGGACTAGCTTGAGGAAGTAAATAGTCAAAGTTTAATATAGAAGAAACGAAATATCATTGATAGATAAAAGCATAATGTACTTTGTCTTTCTATAATAAAGTTTGATTTTCTGGAAAATTTTCTATTTTGAAAGTTTAGAAAATTCAAAAGAAAAGCAGAGATAATTGGTTCTTCCGAGTGAATCGCCAATTGTTGTGGCCAGCAACAACCCCCCTTCTTATTTAATATTATCACTAATACTAAATAAGTGGGGACCCTTAGTTAGAAATTTAAAAAATCGATTAGTGCTTGTATTTCCTTTTTCAATAAAACTTACTATCATAGACTTAGGAGAATATCACTTGAAAAATCTCTAAAAAATCTTAAGTTTTATGATAGGATAGAATAAAATCATTCTTTAAGAAATATCGCATCGCAAAAAGATAATGAATATCTTTTTATGAGCGGAATTCTAAAGATTGCAAGATTGCGATGCGAAACTATGAAATAAAATAACATTCATCGCATCACATGCTTCAAATGTCATATGTTACATTGAAAAACCTCAAACCGCCGATATGCGATGGCACATATTGCAAATCGTGTTTCGCAGAAAAACACAATAACGGAGATTTGTCATTTGCTACGCTCTAGCGATTTTGCGATATTGCGATCCAGCGGTTTTGCGATTTTGCAATTTTGTGGTATTGGGATATTACAATTTCACGAGATTGCGATCTGCAATATTGCAATTTTGCAATATTGCGAAGCAAATCGCAGATCGCCTTATTACAGATCTCTAGGGCTCATTGTACGAAATTTTTTTCCATAAATCGAGACTTGGTTATGCGCTTTAAATGTTAATCAATGAATTGGTTGTCACTCATTAATGAAATATGGTTTCATTATGATCGAAGAGCTATTTCACGTAAGGTGATATATTTTATACGTCTTTAGCATTTAAAGCTTTCGTGTCACCTTTTTCCTATCATTATTCTCACTTCATTCGTAAACTGCAGGAACGAAGAACAGAGAACTATACAAAGCAGTATTCAGGATATTATGGGAAAGAAAGGCAAGGTTCCGAGTTTTGAAGACAAAGAAATGATGCCCTTGTATACAGACACCGCCTGTAACAAAGATGTTGGTATTACTACTTGGGAGGGCATGTACAATCTACTTGAGGAAGAGAACCCCAGAGTAATGGAGGTTACAGCTACTGCAGGCTCACATGGGTCTTCTAAGGCATCTATTATAGAGCTAGCTTGCTCATTCTTGCACCGGATAGCGGCGAGGCCTAGAATTCTTCCATACATGGACATGGTTAAATGGGTACTAGACAACACTGATATTACAAACAGACAATTTAATACTCAGGGTCAAGAACTCATTGGTTCATTCACTCCACAATATTTGAGACTCATGTATCATTTACCGGAGCCACAGGCAACTTATAACAAACAGTTCATGGAGAAGTTTGCTAAAGAAAATGAAAACCTGGCAGAATGCACCAAGGACTGGTCAAGGAGGGACGAACCACTAAAAAAGGATAAACATGGTATGTATAGTACTGGTTCTCTCACTTCCCCGTATTGCTTTGCTGCTGCTATGCTCTGTAGGCTTTTTGGAAAGCCAGGCATTAATAAATTTTCATTTGAATGGCTACCATTATTGAATGCTGTTGTTAATGCTACTGTTGTGGATTGGGCTAAGATATTATCTGATAACTTAGCCATGGCCATTTTGAATTACCGGTCTAAAAGAATTGTTTCTCAAAGGATTTATCCCCCTTTTTACTTATCTGCATATGTGATGGATTCAATTTGTTATATTTCCAAATTTCCTTTAATGGGTTGGAAATGGACGACTCAAGACCCCTTACCCATTCATGTTTATCACAAATAATTGTGGGATTTCAAGTTCATTCCCTATTTTTACAAGATATGTCATGGAGTCATCACTAGAAAACTTGGCGGAAATTTCGACGGCCAATTCGTCGCTATTCTGACACATAGTCGTCACAAGAGCGACAGTTCGAGGGCGGACAAACCGTGGTTTTTCATGCCGTCGCAGTTCCGACGCACGTAAAAAGTGTCGCACTATCGACACTTCTTCTGTCGCTTCCGAAAAAGCGTCACTCTTCCGACGTCTCACAAACCGTCGCGCCTCCGACGTTTGTAAACTGTTGCACTTCCGATGAAATGTGGTTCGACGTTTGGAACATTGCTCTTCCGACGCTTGTAAACGGTCGCAATTCCGACCCAACGTGGTCTGACTTTTTGGATGTCGCTCTTCCGAAGTCTGTAAGATGTCGCAATGCCGACGATATGTGGTCCGACGTTTGGAACATTGCTCTTCCGATGTTTGGAACGTCGCTCTTCTGACGTTTAGAACGTCGCTCTTCCGACATTTGTAATCTGTCGCAATTCCGACAAAATGTGGTCCGACGTTTTTATACTGTCTCTCTTCCGACGTTTCTAGGTTGTCGCAGTTCCGACGTCTACAAGGCGTCGGTAGACCGACGGAGGGTTCAATTTAAAAAAAAAAATTAAAACTTTAAAAGACGAGAAACGTTGTTTTGAATATATTATATGAAGTAAAAAAGTCCATGAAGTCATTACATTTTCACATCTAAAGATTGGAACCCAAATATCCATCCAGAAAAGTGGAAGTCCCACCCCAGACAATGATAGAAAAATACCCCATGTCACATACAGGGACATGATATAAAACCTAGTAATGGTCCACATGGAGATTATCGACAATTTGAGAAAGCATCCAAATATGCCGAGGCATCTATAAGAAAGTGAAATAGCAGTATGTAGAATAGTAAAGCAATAGATAGAGTACCGACGTCCATTGTTCCAAATACAAATTAAAGTACCCAAAATCCTTGAACAGAGAAAAACGCTAATCATGTGAGGAGTGTGATATGTCCAAAATATAAAAAGACCATCAGACCATATCAATAAACCAAAAACATAGACCAGCATCGCTAGTTTTGAAGGCAGAGTGATAAACATTAATCATTTTTTTTTCACAAGAGAAAAAACGTTGTTTTGAATATATTATATGAAGTAAAAATGTCCATGAAGTCATTACATTTTCACATCTGAAGATTGGAACCCAAATATCCATCCAGAAAAGTGGAAGTCCCACCCCAGACAATGATAGAAAAATACCCCATGTCACATACAGGGACATGATATAAAACCCAGCAACGGTCCACATGGAGATTATCGACAATCTGAGAAAGCATCCAAATATGCCCGAGGCATCTATAAGAAAGTGAAATAGTAGTATGTAGAATAGTAAAGCAACAGATAGAGTACCGACGTCCATTGTTCCAAACACAAATTAAAGTACCAAAATCCTTGAACAGAGAAAAACGCTAATCAGGTGAGGAGTGTGATATGTCCAAAATATAAAAAGACCATCAGACCATATCAATAAACCAGCAACATAGACCAGCATCGCTAGTTTTGAAGGGAGAGTGATAAACATTAATCATTTTTTTTTCACAAGACAAAAACGTTGTTTTGAATATATTATATGAAGTAAAACAGTCCATGAAGTCATTACATTTTCACATCTGAAGATTGGAACCCAAATATCCATCCAGAAAAGTGGAAGTCCCACCCCAGACAATGATAAAAAAATACCCCATGTCACATACAGGGACTTGATATAAAACCCAGTAACGGTCCACATGGAGATTATCGACAATCTGAGAAAGCATCCAAATATGCCCGAGGCATCTATAAGAAAGTGAAATAGCAGTATGTAGAATACTAAAGCAACAGATAGAGTACCGACGTTCATTGTTCCATATACAAATTAAAGTACCCAAAATCCCACAACAGAGAAAAACGCTAATCATGTGAGGAGTGTGATATGTCCAAAATATAAAAATACCGTCAGACCATATCAATAAACCAGCAACATAGACCAGCATCGCTAGTTTTGAAGGCAGAGTGATAAACATTAATCATTTTTTTTTTCACAAGAGAAAAAATGATGTTTTGAATATATTGTATGAAGTAAAACAGTCCATGAAGTCATTACATTTTCACATCCTAAGATTGGAACCCAAATATCCATCCAGAAAAGTGGAAGTCCCACCCCAGACAATGATAGAAAAATACCCCATGTCACATACAGCGACTTGATATAAAACCCAGTAACGGTCCACATGGAGATTATCGACAATCCGAGAAAGCATCCAAATATGCCCAAGGCATCTATAAGAAAGTGAAATAGCAGTATGTAGAATAGTAAAGCAACAGATAGAGTACGTACCGACGTCCATTGTTCCTAATACAAATTAAAGTACCCAAAATCCTTGAACAGAGAAAAACGCTAATCATGTGAGGAGTGTGATATGTCCAAAATATAAAAAGACCATCAGACCATATCAATAAACCAGCAACATAGACCAGCATCGCTAGTTTTGAAGGCAGAGTGATAAACATTAATCATTTTTTTTTTCACAAGAGAAAAAACTATGTTTTGAATATATTGTATGAAGTAAAACAGTCCATGAAGTCATTACATTTTCACATCTTAAGATTGGAACCCAAATATCCATCCAGAAAAGTGGAAGTCCCACCCCAGACAATGATAGAAAAATACCCCATGCCACATACAACGACTTGATATAAAACCCAGTAACGGTCCACATGGAGATTATCGACAATCTGAGAAAGCATCCAAAATGCCCAAGGCATCTATAAGAAAGTGAAATAGCAGTATGTAGAATAGTAAAGCAACAGATAGAGTACGTACCGACGTCCATTGTTCCAAATACAAATTAAAGTACCCAAAATAACAGAGAAAAACGTTAATCATGTGAGGAGTGTGATATGTCCAAAATATAAAAAGACCATCAAACCATATCAATAAACCAGCAACATAGACCAGCATCGCTAGTTTTGAAGGTAGAGTGATAAACATTAATCATTTTTTTTTTCACAAGAGAAGAAACGTTGTTTTGAATATATTATATGAAGTAAAACAGTCCATGAAGTCATTACATTTTCACATCTGAAGATTGGAACCCAAATATCCATCCAGAAAAGTGGAAGTCCCACCCCGGACAATGATAGAAAAATACCCCATGTCACATACAGGGACATGATATAAAATCCAGTAACGGTCCACATGGAGATTATCGACAATCTGAGAAAGCATTCAAATATGCCTGAGGCATCTATAAGAAAGTGAAATAGTAGTATGTAGAACAGTAAAGCAACAGATAGAGTACCGACGTCCATTTTTCCAAATACAAATTAAAGTACCCAAAATCCTTGAACAGATCAAGAAAAACGCTAATCATGTGAGAATTCAAAGTAAAGTTAATCTATTAACATTGCAAATAAAATTACACCGAAGTCAAAAACATTGCCTGGCCATACTCATGGAAAATTTGTCATCAAAAAATCAAAAAATTAAGAAGACTTCCCTCATACGGGGAAACCAGTCTTGAACGTTTAATTTACAGAATTCAAAAATATTACAAAGGTCCAGCACAGTAAAATAATCTAAAAGCGGCCCAATTAAGTGGGCCTGCTAAGCAAGAAAAACAAATTAACCAAACTACTCCTCCGGTGGTTCCTCCACGATTCGGCACCATCCTTCGGAAGGTCCAGGATCGCTAGGTGCTACCTCCACATGCATGCCACGGCTCCCCTCCTGAAGGCCCCAATGCTGGCCGACTTTTTCCGAGCTCAGAGCCGCCGGACGGGTGCATTCTTCCTCCGTTTGGGCCTCCTCGTGGAAGACCACAGTGACTAAAGCCGTGATTCGCGGGCGGTTGAGAGAGCAATTAAAGGAAAATTGCGCAGTGCGCGTCGTGGGAGAAGGTGAACTAGCGGTGGGGAAGCCAGGAGCAGGGGAATCCATACGGTGGCTAGATGCTACAAGCCGACCCCGCCCACTCCTAGTATTTGGATATCGACCTAAGTAATAATCACTGGACTGGCCGGAAGTCATCTCTGTTGAGGTGCTGGAGGGAGCGCGCCGGGATTGACCTCTAGTGCTCCCCCTGCGGCAACGCATCCTATGACGCACGCAAGGCATGGGTGCAATCTCAGGCGCAGTGGGCACAAGAGACGAAGAAGCAGAATTCCAATTAACAGAGGAAGACAGACAGAGACAGAACCGAGAGAAATGGAAAT
Source organism: Pinus albicaulis (assembly GCA_034641835.2). Classification (NCBI taxonomy): domain Eukaryota; kingdom Viridiplantae; phylum Streptophyta; class Pinopsida; order Pinales; family Pinaceae; genus Pinus; species Pinus albicaulis. The sequence continues at coordinate 1,764,935,670 of CM076580.1, read as the reverse complement.
ATGCAGCAAAGTCTAGGCAGAAGTTCCGTTGGCCACTTCTCCTTATCGTCACAGTTACCAGGCAGTGTAATCCAGCAACCGGCTTGTCTGAAAAACCATGGCTAAACGCCATTTTGTCGACCCGTCTGCAATGCAATCAAAGGACGCCCGTCATAATTAATCTCTGATCATTAATAATGAGAGCCGAAGGCCGGATCAAATTGGAGCGTGCGGAATCGCTAAGAGGAGTGGAGGTCCGATCTTGAACAGTGTTAAAAATTAATTAATGCGGATTTGATGTGAAAACTTAATTAAACAGTGTTAAATGTTAATGCGATTGATATGAAATCTCCATATCCATGTCCCATCACCTTAAACGCCATCGAATGCACCCGCAGCCGGGAGCAGGGCAAGTTTTTATTGAGGACACGTGGCAGAAATTGATTGGAGCGGATCTTTGTTTGGGCCGCTCACGCAGTGGAAATCCGGACCCATAAAATATTAGGGCGAATTTGATAAGAAATTCACGTCACAAAATTGGCTGACGTCAGCAGGCTATTTTGGAACGCGAATTTGGTTTGAATTATGGTTTATCGCCGTTTGAAGTCCGGCGGGCTCGACTTAAGAACAATTTTGTTTGATCCCATCTTATAAAATTTGTGTTGTTTTTCTTTGATAATACACATATTTATAATAAATCATGGGAATACCACACTAAACATGTGGAAAATTTATATAAATAATTATTGAGAACAATCATTTTTATGTAAAAATATCCAAGGCGAGGTCTGTGTAGAGAACTGGGGTCGTGAAAAATGTTCAAATATAAAAATCCCGCTTAATAAAGAGACAAAATTGTTGTGCTTTCGGAACCTGACCCGAGGATTGGACATGAGTTAAAAAACAAAAGGATAGCGGAACCAGACTTGCACCCGTGGTCAAGCCCTGTACCAAAACCACGAGCGGAATCACAAAAGAGGGTTGCCCATATCGCACCGCTTTTGCGGAGTAGGCGGTATTTCCTATTCGCGAGCGATTCCATAGGGAATGCGACACGTGGCGAAGTGACCCCGGAAAACAACCGTTTAACCCACGCCATCGCACGTTAAAGCCCGACGTTGAAAGCCGAGCGAAATTGCCAAGAGTCGTTGATTTGGAGAAGGGCCATCGGACGGTGGTCGCACGTTGAACTTGCCCGGAGGTTAACTAAGGTGTGCGGAGGATAGCTAGGTACGATACGAGTGTTTGATTGGTTATTGATATATATAGGTGGGGCCGGAGTATAATGAAATTGTTTAATTAAATGATTGGCAGATAATTAGCATAAGTCTGGAGCGTGATTGTTGTAAGGCTGGGTGGTGAAATATAGAGCCGAAAGTTCATTACAAGTTATTTATTTAAAAAGAAACGTGGAGTATAAATACAAAGTGTTGAAATTTAAACATTGGTTATAAGGATTGGAGATAATATAAAGTTGGGAATATAAATTAAAGTCCAACCATTGTGGATAGTATTTATTTATCAAATTCTACGAATTTGATAAATAAACCCGAAGAAAGAAGAAGTCAATTAAGACTCAGGCTGGAGGAAAAGAACAGGGTACACCAAGGGAAAATGCTGACAAAGCGATTGTAGACACACTAGCTCTCCTTGGGGGTCCAATTTCAGTTTTGTTGCGTCACACGATGATCTCTCTTCTCTGGCATTTAATTGTATTGAAGATCACTATTCTAGGAATAAGGAGTTATTTTCTCCAAAATAACCCTAGCCAAACATTGACAATGCATCAAGGATATCTTTCTATGCTTCATAAGCACATTTTTTCTACTTCTAAATCATGTCTTGGAAGTGGTTGTTGTGCTGGAAATTATTCACCAGTTGGTTTCATACCAAAGTATTTTTCACATTTTCAGCATCCAATACATGAAAAAGATAATGGTTTAAAACAACATAAATATTTGAAATTTTGCAAGAATTGTCTGGCACACTTTGAATATGAATTTTGAAGTCAAGTGCATGATCTTGTATAGGATCAAGTGTCATTTTGAATACCAAATGTTTCACAAGAAACTTCTCAACATGCTACCCTGCAGTAAGGATTAAATGACAATATTGCATCAACTATTTCCATAATAAAAGTGCACCTCAGCCATAAGACTAAACAACTACAAATATTGTAGATCTAACAAGACCACACAATCAAATGTATTCCACAAGGCCAATACTGTATGAAAAATGAAAAGGAGTTTGCAACCAAAAATACCTTAGGCAACTAATTCAATTAGATACACCAAACCATCGGCAAAAAGGAAAACCAGCCTACTCAAAAGGCAAGCGTTTACCTCCTTTGACAAAATTTTGAGTTCCGAAACAAGGGCCTTTATTGTCTTGTCAATGCCCCTAGTAATTTGAATGGGGTTTGCACCTGCTGCAACAACCTAAACAAAAGGTTTCATTTCAAATTATTTTCCACAAATTTAAGATACAACCATTGTCAGTTTTGTATTTCCTAACAAGCTCATAAATTTTGACAAAAGAACCAAAATTTTTTAATACTGATAGCAATTTTTTCACTCAAAAACTATCTTAGACTCAATAATCCCAACCCAAAACTAAAAAAACAAACACCATAAGACCCTACAAAAATAAATAGATGATCTTAATCCAGTACTATCGACAAAAAGTTACCTTTACACCCTCACTTATTAAACCCTGTGCTGTTGAATTTTAACTTCAACTGCTGCAGCAGAAGGACGGATGCAGCAGCAACATTTTTTTTGGAGGTTGCTTGCATGCCATCCAGAAATTTAATTCAGCATTTAAAATTCCTGCAAGTTTTTTTTGTAGACGGCCACAGCCATATTTCTGTACAAGATTGTATTTAAACACAACAACCAGCATTAACGCAATTCACCAACCAGAAATTAAACAAACAGAAATTTACCCGACAGTTTTGTAAATTCAAAATGAGGACACGTGGAGCATTAATATTGGATCGCATGAAATTGAAGGGAATCTGAAAACCTGAAAACCGGACCTGAATTTTTTATAGGGCACATTGGATTGAGAATTCGAGTTAAAATTAGGTAGACGTCAGCATCCCATTTTGGAACGCGAATTTGGTTTGAAATTCAATCTATTTAGACTTTTGAAGTCCGATGGAAAGGGTTCTTTAATGTTTTGATAGTTTAATATATACATATGTTATATATATATCATATGCGAAATGAAAGGTGGGCCATAGAATTTAGTTTTAATTTTATTTTTTTAAAAAGAGGGTTTATTATAATATGTTTTATATGTTACGGCATATAAAAATAAAAAGGTCGAAAAAGCTTGGTATTTTTTTTTATAGACAGTACATAAATTTTTTATTACACGGCAGTGTGTAAAAAGTGAAAGAGTGAGTGTAACTTTTTAAGTGTGTATGCACAGCAGTGCGAAAGGGAAAAACACAGCAGAGTGTTTTAGAGACAGAGTATGTTTGTTTTGAATAGACAGTGAGTTGGTTTTATGCACTGCGTTTTGTAGCAGTCATAATTTTGTAATCCCTCTCAGTGAGGAAGAAGTGTAATAGTTTTTTTTTGAGTTATTGAAGGGAATATAAGTTTGTTTTCAAAGTATTGAAACTTTGTCTCTTGTCAAAGAAATTTTTATTTTCTTTGTGTTAGAGGAAGGGAGATTTATTCTCCATTCATTGTTCTGGAATTTTTCAATATTCCAACATGTGCAAGAACAACAGATGTTGTGGTTCCATCCCCGGCTAAATCATTTGTCTTTTCCGCAGCTTGCCTTACCAACTTGGCCCCAATATTTTCAACTGGGTCCTCTAATTCAACCAATAAAAAGGCCAAAACCATAGCATTGAGATACATTTCATTACACTGTCAATAATAATAAAATTTGACTCAGCCATAACCCTTTCCTTTTATTGTTGTGAAAAGCTTTATGCATTACTCTAATGTGGCTAGTCCATAGGCCAAGTAGACCACTGGGTAACAAATATGTTTCCTTTCACCTTTGAGTTTTCAAATTATGCCTACCAAATCTAAGACATTTAAGAGGGGAACTAATACAACGTTAAAAAGAAAACCAGAGCACACATCTACAAATTACCTCCTTAGCTACTGTCACACCATCATTAACTATTTTTGGAGAACCATGCTTGCTCTCCAAGACAACATTTTGCCCTTCGCCCCAAGGGTGACTCCAACAAGATCAGCAAGTTTGTTCACACCGCCTGCAAGACAAATTGACAATGCTTTCGGTAAGTGTGCAATTGAATGCCAGACCATATGCCAAAAAAACCCTCCATGAAAAATTAAATGCCTACCAAATCTAAGAAATTTAAAAGGGGGAACTAATACAACATTAAAAAGAAAACCAGAGCACACATCTACAAATTACCTCCTTAGCTACTGTCACACCATCATTAACTATTTTCGGAGAACCATGCTTGCTCTCCAAGACAACATTTTTCCCTTCGCCCCAAGGGTGACTCCAACAAGATTAGCAAGTTTGTTCACACCGCCTGCAAGACAAATTGACAATGCTTTCAGTAAGTGTGCAATTGAATGCCAGACCATATGCCAAAACAACCCTCCATGAAAAATTAAAATAACACATTAAAATTTAATATAAGTGGACAAGGAAAGATCCACCGCAGTGAAGTTTCACGTGCAGGTGACCTTCCTTTAAACATAATTTTTTCTCTGACCTGCAATTTTTTTGTCACCGAGCCATCCTTGTTGAAGTAAAACTCCTTTTCCATAGCTCTTGTATTAACTACCTTCTCTCTGTCGCGTAATCTCAGAGTCCCTCTTCTGCTTGAGCGATTAAAGGAAATGGGTGAAAAAACTGGAAGAGAAGACAATTGTCTGCCATAATTATCAAACATTGCACCCAACTTCTTCCCCTTTCCATTGTTACCCAATGAGGTAGATGTGGCAATTGTTGTCATACTACCCAAAGCAGAGGCCATCTTCTCTTATCCTGAATATAGAATTACAAGATCTTCATATTAGTATGAACTTTAAAAAACATGACTCCCATTGCTAAAAACCACTTTTAAGTTGTAACAGGCAAACTAAACAACTATCGCAACTTTTGGCAACTTCTAGAGCATTAAGAGAGAAACAACCAAAGAGAAATACAACCACAATCCTCATTTTAATGAGACCGGACTATATATTTGCATTAATATAATAGAAAGAAATCACGACTATATTAAGGCCAGCACAAAACAATCTTTAACCAGTGTCTCTCGCGGCCTTCAGGTTGCCATGCTAGAGGTTTCATATTTTTAATTTAAATTCTTGACCTCTCGTGCTCATCTATGAATGCATCCACTGGGATATCTACATCAAATTCTCCTTTATATCCCCAAAAACAAATTCCCTACTACAAGAGCACCAATATTGATGGATCACCCCACACCATCCCACCCACTAGAAACGGTGAAAAAGGAAACCCGAGAAAACTTCTAAAATATCTCAAGATGACTATATGGGTGGTTCTTATGAATCAAACAACCATTCAGAACATGCTCATCAATCCAAACCATGAGTATTATGTGACAATATTCAAGCAGGCACTGAATCGGATTTCTGAAGCTATGTTAGAGAAACCCTAAACTCTCATTGAAAATAGGTGAAATGTGGCACCACTCAGGGATTTACATGTGCCAATTGGTACAAGTGGTAGACAATTGGCATGCTCAAACAATGAGGTGATGCAGGAATGACATGAGGGAGAAAATATCAGAAAAGCCCCAAATCTGGAGAACTAAAGCTCATCACCAACCTGAGATTGAAGACTTTACATGATGTAACCTATGAAATCATAAATGGAGAAATAATAGTAACAATAAAGTAACCTATGTAACAATAAAGTCGGATTCATCCTAGGAGTGGTAATAGGAGAAATCATAGTGAACAATAGGAAACATGCAGAGTTTCTTACAATCAAATAGATGAAAAAACACATACAAAAAACCTAGATAATAATCATGAACAAGCTTAATATTGAATTATGAACTGTAAAGGAACTTACAAAGTGTGACATTACGAACCTGGTCAAGCGCACAAGCAAAAATATCATGGACATGACCTTGGTTGACAAGTTGTATTGCTCATGATGCAAGAGGATTTGTACCTGCACTGCCAAGTCAATCAAAATCCATCATTATCTATACAATAAATACAAGTAATTGATGTAGTATTTTTTACTCTAAGATTCATTCTTATGATAATGTTATAACATATGTCGAAAATGTCAAAACATACCTAAATAAGCTCCTCTTCGTTTCAAGAACAATTTATTGGAGTCGCATGAACTTGGAACAAGCCTCCCACGATCTGAAAGAGTAGCAACTAAGTCAACAGTGACTTTTTTGTTGCTACACTGGATCGAGGGTGGTTTGCTCCAAGATTAAATCGCTCCAATAAATTATTCTCTACTAAACAAGGCCAACCACGTGAAGGTGGAAGCTCTTATGGCCCCTCCCCCCCCCCTCACATCACTCTCAATTCCCCAATACCCAATCTATATTTCATTTTTTACTTTCATGAGCATAAAAAAAAAATATTCAATAACTAATAAAAAAAAATTCAACAAAAAGTACGCAAGGAAACATTGCAATTAATTCTTGACATAAAAATAGTATGATAAATGAGTTTTTTATATAACGCAAAAAACGTTCCAAGTATGGTCATTGGTAACGTTTGTCTTATAATAATACAATATTTTACATTATCGAATTTTTTTTTTCTTCTTCCTATTTTTAAAGCTCATAATTACATCATCAATATCATCATGCTCTGCTCCTGTTTCGTGCCTTTCGACCCGCACTGCTGACCTAGTTGCGTAGTCACGATGTCTGGTCTCATCCAGTGACGGGGCATCGCCTACAAAAACAGATAATATTAAATTTTAATTTTAAGTTTTTAAATATCATTGAACTAGTTCGGTAATATTAATAAAAAAAATTGCAATGAGATTATTTACCTGGTGCACCAGTTGTCGCCGCTGACCTAGTTGCGTAGTCACGATGTCTGGTCTCATCCAGTGACGGGGCATCGCCTACAAAACAGATAATATTAAATTTTAATTGTCAGTTTTTAAATATCATTGAACTAGTTCGGTAATATTAATAAAAAAAATTGCAATGAGATTATTTACCTGGTGCACCAGTTGTCGCCGCTGACCTAGTTGCATAGTCACGATGTCCGGTCTCATCCAGTGACGGGGCATCGCCTACAAAAACAGATAATATTAAATTTTAATTGTCATTTTTTAAATATCATTGAACTAGTTCGGTAATATTAATAAAAAAAATTGCAATGAGATTATTTACCCGGTGCACCAGTTGTCGCCGCTGACCTAGTTGCGTAGTCACGATGTCTGGTCTCATCCAGTGACGGGGCATCGCCTACAAAAACAGATAATATTAAATTTAATTGTCAGTTTTTAAATATCATTGAACTAGTTCGGTAATATTAATAAAAAAAATTGCAATGAGATTATTTACCTGGTGCACCAGTTGTCGCCGCTGACCTAGCTGCGTAGTCACGATGTCTGGTCTCATCCAGTGACGGGGCATCGCCTACAAAAACAGATAATATTAAATTTTAATTGTCAGTTTTTAAATATCATTGAACTAGTTCGGTAATATTAATAACAAAAATTGCAATGAGATTATTTACCTGGTGCACCAGTTGTCGTCGTTGGGACTGTTGCCTTGTCTTCCTCTCTGGTGGTAAGATCCTCAAGGGAAACATTCTCTGTCATTTAAACAAAAAACGTTATAAGGACAACCATCAAGGTATAATTAGAAAAAATTATAAGTGGAAATTAATTACCGTCATGGCCCTCACTGATACTAGCATTGTCGGCCTGGTCCCTACTACAATGATCAGGTTGCACGTGAGGATCATCTACATTTGGCTCTAAAACTGGGCTATTTGCGTCGTCAGTAGTGTTGCTCCCCTGTTTTAAACAAAGTTGTTAGACATTAAATTTATGGATGAAAACAAACATATTTAATGGTTAATGTTTTACCTTATCAGGCATTCTGGATCTTGGGACCTGCCCCAAGCTTATGCGATGTTCAACTACGGCTTGATAGCCAAAATGGAAAGCGATATTTTTATCTTCCTCTGTAGTTTCTGTTCCGAAGTCATCACCCTACATTACATATGATTTTGTATTTTTAATAATATTTGATAGGATTACAAAAACGTTGGAAGGAGATACAATTAGTTATAAGATGCTTAGCTACTTAATTACAATTCTTGCAACCAATTTCAAGTAGCCGCCCTGGCCTAGCTCATGATGGCCCTTTTTTTCAATCCTAGCTTTGGTTGCCTTTGAAGTGTCAGGCAACCTAGCATCAAAAGATTAAAGTCATATATGACGTAACACACTTTTATTTTAGACATAGAGAAAACTAAAGCTATTGAATTAAAGTTGTAATTTACCTTGCGGGTCGAGTTGGCATTTTTCCTTCCTTCTTTGCCCTTTTCTCTTTTCTGTCATGGATGAGTGCTCTCCACTCACTCTCTAGAACTGTAAGAGGACACTCATATATAGGGTTAAATTGCAATTGCATCCTATAGGTGTCCCTGGTATATTTCAAATATTTGCCAGCTAGGAAAACACTACGAAACCACCTGTAGTTTTATTTTTGTTTAAAAAAAAAAAATTGGTAGTTTCCAAGGGGAGGAAATGATAGGGAAGATGTGTCAAATCATGATGAAGACCATGGAAGAGAAAAGAAGCAGAAATTCTGATGGCAAAGGTCATTTGTGTATGCTACGAAACTGCCATGTTTTCATAGCGAATTGTTTTTTAAGGTTTTTGAGCAAATGAAAAAATATTTTCGAAATCTGAAAGAGGTTTCTCTTCATCACAGACCCCTCTACAAAAAGATTTCTCAGTTTATGCAAATCCATCAAGGTTTGGAAATTATACACTCATATTTGCACGCTACGAAACTGCCATGTTTATGTAGCGAATTTTTTTTTAAGGTTTCTGAGAAAATGAAAAGGTATTTTGGAAATAGAAAAGTGGTTTTTCTTTAGCACATGCCCCTGTACAAAAACCTTTCTTATTTTTTGTAAAGCTATCATGGTTTTGAAATTATAAACTCATCTTTGACGCCTATTTTTTTAGAATTTTCACTAACCATATTTGTGAAAAAATTGTAAAAATTCGACTTGGAGGAGGTCCAACTCAACATCCATGTGGCATAACAAGACATCAACACTCTAGTACTCTCAGAAGATTAGTTGGTTGCAGTTGATAAGGGTTATTAAATTTATTTTTTTAACTATTAATGAAAGAAGAGTCCTTTTTGTATTCAAACTCTGGAAAACAGAAATATCCCTAGGAAGTCTCCAAGTGATAGAATCATGTTTGAAATAGGTCTTTGAGGTGGGATTTCGAAGATAGAAAAGTGGCATATCATTTGTATGAGTTCTCATTCTATAAAGGACTGAGTTTTAGAGTTATAAAAGGTGGGTAGATGTTATGAAGGCACTACTCTTGTAATCTTTGTCTATCAGTAATATACAATTGTAGCATCTTATTTCAGACCTGAGATTCATCTATGTGTTCTTATGTATGTTTCTTATATCAACCTTTTACTTTCTCTCTAGTTTTGTAGTTGTATTATCACTTGGAATTCATGATTACATGCTCCAACTTCCATTTATACACCTAGTCTATTGTTTTGTCACGCTTTATTAGTTTGCTTATGTATAATCACTTGGAATTCATGGTGACATGCTCCAACTTCCTGTATGCATATAGATTGGTGTTCTATCCTTCATGTGTGGTATTATAAGAACACAATTGGCTCAACTTCCATGAGATATATTGTCTTGTGACTTAGTTTTCATATTGACTCCATAAGCCTAATGGTAGGAAACCTTATACATCTTTCACCTACACAAAAACACATTCAATCCAATTCAGAGTTAGCCATCTGCTTTCAAGTTTTTCATTGAATATATTTTATCATTTTGAGAGAGCCCTCTTAGGCTAGAAAGGCTAATTTCCAATTACAAGTGGTTTGAAATAGTTACTCCAAGTTTACCATTGAAGCAACCCAACAGGACTCAATTTGGTGATAACAAAAGCAGTATTGGATGACAATGGATTGCTTGAATATATCAAGACATATATTCAAATACCACCAAAAGTTGATGTCTAAGACCTTTCACAGTGGAAGAAAACATATCCAAGGTGAGGATAATAACCTTGGAGGAAGTATGGGATCATATTGTCTCGAATCTCCGTAGAAAAGAAACTATGTTCTCAATCTGGAAAGAACTGACAAAATTGTTCGATAATAGTAGTGAGAACAAGAAGCTAACATTCAAGGATAAACTTCAAAGTATCAAGATGAAAAATAATGACAGTATACCATAATATATGAGTAGGTTCACACAATTTCATGATGAACTAGGTGGGTCAGTGTTACTATCCCTAAAGATTACTTGGTAAGCCTAGTCCTTCTGGGCCTTCCCAAGAGTTGGCATAGCTATCAAGATTTGGTGAATGGGAGGGAGAAACATCAAGTTGGGAGCACTTATGTTCTGATTTGGTACATTAGTAAATAAGGTAAAATACCAAATATGGGACTTCATCCAAGGACAAGGATGAAGAAAAATTTGCATTGGCTGGAAAGGAAAATAAGGGAAAAGGGAATAAATCCAAATCCAAACCAAAATCCAGTCAAGGGGGAAAGAAGAAAGATTTGTCAAAAATTAAATGCTTCCATTGTCATGAATTTGGGCACTATGACATGAATTTTCCACACAAGAAGACAAGAAAGAAGACCTCAGGAGGAGTAGTAGGTGAATTTTTGGCTTCAAAGTTCGAGCTTGACTTTACCATAATTGCATGCATGGAAAACAGAGTGATGGGGAGCATGTGGTACTTGGAATAAGGTGCATCATTTCACATGTGATCAAGTGCTGAGAATTATTCTTAAAAATAAAAATTCCCATAATGATGCAAAACTTGAATGACCGCATAGTGTTCGTCGTTCTGAATCTGGCGCAACTCGTTTTGCCAAAATGGAATTTTTATGGCTTCAGAAATGAGTTATGTTCTCTTTACTAAATAGGAAAAAAAATGATGACAGGCAGCCCAGTCAACAGTCTATACTGTTGACATGGCATGCAAACTGGGAAGGGTCAATTTTCCTTTGTCGAATGTGTGATTTCCAAGTGGTAGCATCTATTTGGTTCGGAATTATGGTTTTTGGGCATTTTTTTATTAATTTTCAGAAAGGCCAATGAGGAGGGGACATGTGGCTCAGCCTAGGTCCACCACATGCCCTCCTCACAGTGCAATAAAATATTTTCAAAGGACTAAAAGGATCGGTGAGGGTCAAACACAGGACCTTTGCCCTTACAGCACCATGTACCACCATCTCTGCTACCTCTTGTTCCTTAACCATATAGTCTTCCACATATATTTAATGTTTGAAAATTATACCATCGAGGGAAGTTGGGTCCAGCCCCCAATGCACATGACCTCGACCTCAGGGCCACCAACAGAGCGTTAAGCACTTAAACCTAAGCGCGAATATTAAAACATAAATCTGCCTTTTACTAACACTAATCCTCATTAATCAATGCTAATTCGGAGTTAGCCATAAGCGCGGATTAAGCGCTAATACCACTGAATACAAATTGTAGAAATTATACAACATGCATGTATATCTTGTATTCACCTGATCTAACAATGTACTAAAGTTAAATATTGAATCGCTTCTACAAATATTTGGTGGAATTAAAAAAACAATTGTTAATCACATGAACATGAAGAAGAATCAAATGACACACAACGCAGATAATTTCCTGGGGAAAGCTTACAACTCAAAACCCCACTATCTTCTATTGTATTTTCAGCATGGATCATGAAACAATTACATACAAAACTCTTATGACAAGAGCCCTCCAGTACTCAGCTAATTGTCTTAGGATCCATTATGAATATACAATAGAATATAGTGAGGTTTTGAGTTGTAAGCTTTCCCTAGGAAATTATCTCTATTGTGCGTGATTTGATTCCTCTTCATGTTCATGTGATTAGCAATTGTGTTTTTAATTCCGCAAAATATTTGTAGAAGCGATTCAATATTAAACTTAAGTACATTGTTAGGTCAAGTGAATCCAAGATATACATGCCTGTTGTATAATTTCTACATGGTAGCAGAGCACAGAAAAATACAGAAGTGAAGCAGGAGTTGATTTTGTGATTGGATAGAATTTGAATTTGCAGAAAGACTTTCTTAGTGCTATAGATGATTCAAGATCGAAATGGATTTCAATGTATTGAGGTTAGAGTATGCACTCAAGGGCAGCTCGAACTATATTTCTTGGAAGGACAGGATGGAAGCAGTACTCGAAGACAATGGCTTGAAGGAATTCATTAACAATGATGTTCCTAAACTCGTTGTGGTAGATGCTGCAAATCTTGATGCATGGAAAAAGAAAGTGGAAAAGGCGAGGAGGATCCTATTGGAGGGAGTACGATACCACATTGTCTCAAGCCTCCATGGGAAAGCCACACCATATGCAAAATGGAAGGCTTTGATGGATCTATTCCAAAGCAGCAACAACCATAGGAAATTGGCGCTCAAAGATAAACTCAGGAAGATCAAGATGGAAAAGGGCAACACCATTCCAAAATATATAACAAAGTTTGTCCAATTTTGGGATGAACTAGGGAGCGTTGGAATAACAGTCGCTAATGATGATTTGGTGAGATTGGCTCTCCTAGGACTTCCTAAGAGTTGGCACAGTTATCAAGACTCTATCAATGGAAGGGAAAAATTGCCAGATTGGGAACGATTGTGGTTGGATTTGGTGCAGGACGAGTTCATATCGAACACCAGAGATGGATCTTCATCTAAGAATGAAGATGAAGAGGATTATTCTTTGGCTACCAAGGAGAATAAGGGGAAGGGGAAGAAATTCCATTCCAAATCCGAGTCCAAGAATTGCAAGAACAAGGACATGTCCAAGGTGAAGTGTTTTCACTATCACGAGCATGGACATTTTGGTACTAATTGTCCACAAAAGAAGAAGAAAAAAAAGGTTGGAGGATCTGCACCTGGTGAGGCACTTGCCTCGTAATTTCAGCTTGACTTCTCATTGATCGCATGCATGGTGTCAAGTGCATTGAGATTTGTGTGGTATTTGGATAGTGGTGCTTCCTTTCACATGACGGGAGACAAGGAACTTTTTAGTGACTTGGAGGAGAAGAATCTCCAGATGCATATTGAAATGGGTGACGATGGGTGGTACAGTGCTACCAGAATTGGTACCATTACCTTTTAGAAGCAGTCAGGTAAACCCTTTCAATTAAAATATTTAATGCATGTACCAGGTCTGAAGAAAAAATTAGTCTCAGTTGAAATGTTGGATGATAGAGGCTATGACGTTGTTTTTAGTGAAGGAAAAGATTTCCTGTGACATAAAAAAACAAGACAAGCCAAGAGGATAGGGATTCGAGTTAAGAATCTTTACAAGATGGAGGTATATGGCTGTGCAGAAATGATGGGCAAGGCAAATCAAGTGGTGAGCCTTAATTGGGTTGATATGTTGTGAAGCTATATCATGCTAATCTAGATTGAATATGTAGACAAGATAGCCTCCCCTAAGATACGTTAAGGTATGAGCTTGCTTATTTCGTCTAATTTGTACTTGAATGTTTGATTATGTCATCTATTTTGTGTTTGAGCATTGGTGTCTATTATGTCATCTATTTACTATTGAATGTTTGATTAATTGTGTGATATGATTTTGTATCTATAAGATTGCATGAAGGAATGATCTTGTTTTGAGATGGTTTTACTAACACATGCATTGATATAGTTGATATGCACTTGAGTGTAAGTAGGTGACAATTGCAGCATTATGTCTAATGAATATGAGTTGACTATGGATTATGACATGATTTTTAGTCTTAGTAAAAGTTTATTTCAAATTGATAGATATTTTGTCTTGATATTTGATACATATGGCTAATAACATGTTGTTATGTTTATTTATGCATTGATAGTAATGTGTCTATAGCAGTATGATGCAGGGGATTGCATGGAAAAAGAGACTGTTATGAAATATTGAAGAAGGATCAGGTTGAGTTTTCCCTTGGAGGCACTGGGGACCCATTGGGATTGAGTTATGATGTTTGTTGCTAGTCCTATGCTTTTGGTATTTTGTGATTTGTTTGCGCTTGATTTGCAGTCTTTATTGCATCTAGTGCATGGCCATGCCACTTGGTTGGAGTGTCATATTACTTTTGGGTTTTCATGGTATTCTTATTACTTGCTCTTGTTATTTCCTTTTATTTTTTGAGAGTATTGGGAATTGGTTGGGAATGAGGAAAGTTAAAAGAGCTCAGGGAGAGATTTGTTGTACCCAACAAGTAATGTAAGATACAGATGAATCTTGGTGCATGAGTAAAGGGCAATGAAAGGTAAGAGTATGAGAGTTGGTTGGACTGGTTGGGTCCATTGTGGTAAATGGATGGTGGCAGTACAAACATGAGAAAGGAAATAGAAAAGTTAAAGTGAATGAGGTGTTAGATGCCTTGGATATGTTGGGAACTGTTGTTCTCAAAGTTGTGCATGTTGTGCATGAATAAAGGAATTTCTCTCAACCCAAAACTTATGATATCTGGTAATAATGTTGTGATCATGATTATGTTGGTATTTATGTATGTATACATGTATGTATGTATGTATGTACGTCATGTCTAATAGGGTCATCATGCATCATTATTATTTTATTCTAATAATTATATATGTATTTATCTATGTATCTATGTCACTATCTGACAGGGTTTTTAGGGATCATTCTTTTGGAGGAATGATTTATTATGCAGGTGAATGGCATGAAGAGGTTCTTGGTATTATGAGGAATCGAGTGGGAAGAGTAGATATGAAATATCTATGAGTTAAATATCATGTGGAAATGAATTGATATTATATGCTTGTATTATGCCTATGTTTATGTTATGGGCATGTAATGTTGAGGAGCACGTCAGTGAAGTGAAAGCAGTGCGATCTGTGGCATGCTAGGATAAGCATCGATAGTGGAAAGACACTAGAAGAAAGGTTTATTGTGGGATCAATGTGTGGCCTATGGATGTGCAGTACTACTATTATGTATATGTTTTGCATGTTTTATATTTAGTGATTGTACCTATGGTGATGTGTACATGTAACATAGATAGTATTGTGTGCATATGATGTTGTATGCCTATTGTATATATTGTATTGTGTGTATATTGAATATGCAATGCTAGATATAGATGGTGTTATGTACATGTTGGATATGCGGTGATGTGTACATATCGTATTGTGTGCATGTTGGATATGTGGTGTTATGTGCATATGGTGTTGTGCACATGTTGGATATGCGGTGCTGTGTACGTATGGTGCTATGTACATGTTGAATATAAAGTGCTATGTACATGTTGAATATGCAGTGTTATGTGCATATGGCGTTGTGTGTGTGATGTACATATGGTTCTATGTCCATTTGGTTTTGTGTGCAAGATTATACATGTGGTGTTGTGTGCATGTGGTGCTATGTACATGTTGTACAAGTGGTGTTGTGTGCAGGTGGTGTCGTGTACATGTTGTGCATGTGGCGTTGTGTACATCTAGTGTTGTGTACATTTGTGCATTTGGTGTTGTGTAAATGTGCTATTTTGTACACATTGTATAGGTGGTGCAGAGTACATTTGGAATTATGTACGCATTATGAAGGTGGTGTCATGTACATGTGATGTTGTGTAGGTAAGTGTTGTGTATAGGTGTTATTGTGTACATTTTGTGCATATGGTATTGGTATACATGTGGTATTGTGTGCATGTTGTACATTCTATGTTGCAGACATGCGGTACTATGTATGTGCATGGTGTATTTGTGGTATTACGACATGTGTATTTTTTGTGTTGTACTCTGTATATGTATATGTGTTGTATGCCAGTGTAGGTATACGTATTGTTTTGTGTCGTACACCATATGCAGGTGTATGTGTTGTGTTGTATGTCTGGTGTAGTTATATGTACTGTATTGTGTCGTACACCATATGCAAGTTTATTTGTTGTGTTGTATACCTAATGTAGTTGTATGTGTTGTGTTGTATTGTACACCGGGTGTAGGTGTATGTGCTATATACCGGTGTAGGCATATGTATTGTGTTGTATTGTACACTGGGTGTATGTGTATGTGTCATATTCCAGTGTGGGTGTATGTATTGTGTGGTGTTGTACGCCTTGTGTGGATGCACATGAGTGAAGAGAAGCAAGGGAACTGGGTGTTTTCTTGTGTGGCAATCGATCCGGTGTGTGTGAAAAAGAACAAAGGAAAAAGTAAGGACTGATGAAGGATAAGTATCGATATTTTATTTCAGTTCTATTATGTATGTGATCTACGATTCTAACTTATGATGGTTACATCTTATTTATAATTATGTTTTATGATGATTGCATGCTATTCATGATTGTTGCATTTTGAGCCAACCAGATGTGATATGTTTATACATGATGATTTGATCAAACCGATGATTTGATCAAATCGATAGTTTGACTTGTTGTGACAGGAAGTGAACAGGATTGCAAGTGTACCTTGTTGATAAGCTATCAATAAGGTATTATTTGAGTTTATTTCAATTTATTTTGACTCTAATGGAAGTTATGTGCTTGGTAGAGGAAAATGTGCAATGCCTGGTTGGTTCACTGAAACTGATTGCAAGCATTAGCAACGTCAACAAAAGGAATTGGAACATGCAGTAGTATGCTAAAAAAGCACTTCAGGAGTAGGGCCATTGTGGGACACTGGTACCCAATAATTTCCATTTATTTCCATGAGCATGTTATAACTAGTATGATGGTTTTGAGGTTGTTATATACCTTGGTTGTTTGACCTTCTGATGTGAGGAAGCCTTGCCAAGGGATGGAGTGCTCGGGATGAGGGTGCCAATGGAACTTGGAAGGTGAGTGACTACACGAAAGGGGATTACCATATTTCCCAAGGGACTACGTAGCAGAGAAGGGAAGGTCGGGGAAATATTTTTTTGGTCACTATCATTTCAAAATGGAATCAAATGCACATTGGGAGTGTGACCTGGAACAATGAGTCGAAAACTATTCACTGAGAGGACAAGTGGCACAAGATTGTAGTGTTGGGCATTGGATATAACTTTTAATTTGGCAGGGGATTCTGGACTTCCTAGGAATGAAGTGAATCTTGATACTACTTTGCGGGTGGAGGTGTGAGCCTCTAGATTCTGTTGTTGCTGATACGGGAATTTTTTCCATCCATTTTCTGGTTGAGAAGATGTGTATACGTGTATATTATTGTAATACTATATTGTGCTGGTTTATAAATCTCCACAGGCAATATGGTTATTTTTTGGTTGAAGCAAATGTGCTTAAGTATATGTGGTTGTTATTGTAAACATCGTATTGAGTTGTGTTATAAAGCTCCAGTAAACTGTATGATTATCATGTTTTTAGTATTGGTCATTGTAAATGTTGGTGAGGAGTCAGGTCTCGCGGACAAGACCCAGGTTCAAGAGTTGTGGCCAACAAAGGGGTCCGGTGTAGTCTAGGAACACGCCGACATTTTCACCCTGCTCCGGAGAGCAGTGCGTCTCACTCGAGGCATGCCACAACCACATGCAGAAGGGGATGAGATCAATGGCAAGGAACCAATTCGAAACTCATGAAGGACAGTGCATCGATTACATATACAGAGTTATATACGCAAGATCACTAAATAAACATTCAGACAATTGCAAATAAAATTTTAAACCAGCATAAACACATTACAGGCACCTAAACATCTTATTGAGACATCAACCTTCCATTGTATTAATCTCTTGGCCAAACACATGATTACATGGCATTCTCACTGATAGCTTACAAATCTGATACAGATGGATTTCGGAACAGAAAGGTAGAATAGAGAAGATGAGGAACCCTAGGAAGGTCATGCATGATTCTTCCGCAGTTGCTCTGTGTGTCTTCCCCTGTCACGAGCCTCGAAACCTCTTCAGCTTCTCTTTCTTCCAGCCGGGTGACTGTTATTTATTCACCCGCTCTCACGACTATCAGTTCCTCTGTGTTTTTTCTTCAGTTACTCCCAGCTTCTCTCCTGTAATCTGCGTGTTCCACTTTCTGTCTTCTGCTGTGTGTTTTCTTCATCTATACTTGTGTGTGTTCTACCTTCAACTATCCCATGCTTCTGCGCCACCTTGATAGCTCCGCAACTCCTGGTAGTTGCGACGCGGTCGCGATTGCCATGTGTCTTCATGCCGCAACTCAAAAAAGGTCAAAATTCAAAATGTTCCAACCAAGATTTCAAAAATAATAAAAAACAAGGGCCCCAACAGTAAATAATGCAACAAGCTATGTTATAATGCTCCATAGGTAGTATGTTTTGTTTTTTAGTGGTTTTTCTAGTTATAGGTGTCATTGAACACTGAGGACAATTTTCCCCCAAGGGGAAGGGTTCTGTTACAACCTTGGTAAAAATACATGTAAAAATTATATGACCATGGTTGATGGGACACTTATTCCAAGATGAATTTTGGGCAAAAAATCCTAGGGGGTGCTCATTTGGTTTATTATGGCTAAGGAAAATGGAAAAGGCATTAGAAAGGCATGAGGCATTTATTGGAATTTTATTTATTAAAATAATGGAAATTAGGAGAAAAGGGAGATGAAAGGTCACAGGTTGCATGTGAGGAGGAAATTGAAGGAAAATAATGGAAAACGAAGAAAATTAGGGCCTCATTGATAAAAAGGCTTCTGACGATCAGTGGGAAGACTTCCTTAGCTCAAATATTTTGGCTTAGGATTTTGGGTCAGTTCATTTTTGGAGCTCTCTCATTATTCTATCTCTCTCTCTCTCTCTCTTGTGGATACTTAGAGTTTTCATGGAGCACTTGGGCATTGGAGCAATAAAGGGAAAATAAAGCAAGGAAGGGCAGGTTCAAGCAATTACAACATGATTCTTTGCAGGTATTGATTTGCATATGTGATTTACTTGCTAGATATGAAATGCATGGAATTGCATGTGGTTCTTTCTGTCTTGGCATGGGGTTTTCTAGGTGTGACAGTGTTTTCAGCCTAGCCTTTCCATTTCCGTATAGCTTTGATGAGATGGGTTTCTCATACTTCGGTTGATATGGATTGCCAAGTGGATTCAAAGCTGAGTGGGGTGGATCTATGAAATGAAAAAGACATGGCCTAGTGGCCCCTGAACCAGACTGTGGATCATGGTAAAGCCACTGGCCTATTAACACCTGAGCTAGACTGTGGGTTTTGGTAAAGCCATATTGTATTCCTCTGTGAGCCTAGGAATCCTTTTCGGTGAATTCCGGGATATACGGTAGAGCCAAGAGGTGGATTTATCTCCATTGGGCCTAGTACTCCTAGGATGGGATGTACGGTAAAGCCTGGAAAGTATGTTTCAGTTTAGGGCCTAGTGATCCCTAGTTCAGACTGTGGATTATAGTAAAACTTGAGAGACAAGGAGGCACTCAAATTCCTCATGGTGTAGGCAGAGAACCTCAGTAGCATTCATACTTATTTGGTTCCTTTTCGGTTGGTTTGATTCCAACATTCATGCTTAGAATATGGCACAAGAGTGATTGGATGAAGAAATATTTGGCTCAGGAAATCTATGGGCAAGTGGAATTTGGAAGTCCCATCACCCATTGGTTTTTTACATTCAGTAATGAAGAGTTCATTCCTTTGGTATTTGGTATGAAAATTCACTGGTTATTATGTGGATTCTATTTCTGTTGTATCCATGGTATTTCTGTTGTTATTATGATAGTTATAAGCATGTATTTTATAAGTGATGATGTATGGCTCTATCCATTTTTTTACCTTTAAATGAATACACAATGTATCTATGGTAAAATAGATTGTATTGTAATTTATGATGTAAGGGAGCAATGCTTCTTAGCGATTCTCATATAAGTATGAGACCCCTATGTTTAAAAATATTGTTTACACCTGTAGATGCAATGTTTGTGACATGTTTTGAGAAATTCTTGTCATGGCTAGGAGGGGTCCATATGAGTTCCTGATGATGTGATTACTTTCATAGCCTTGTTTTAATGTTATTTATCATCTCCTACAGTTTCATGAAGTTCTGGGCAGTGACCTGGGCTCTAGGGCTAAAAATGTGGCACAAATCCCAGAGTTGCAGGCACAGAACTGACCAAACTAGGCCCTGTCCATTGCCTTTCCTTGGCATGCCTGTGGCTATATGCTTTTAGCTACTACCTTGCCTTGGCATGCCCATAGCTAAGGCTCAAATTGGTCAAAAATTCAATCTCCCTCAGGGTTCAGGGGCCTGGAAGGTTGGGTTACCTCTAGAGGATGGTTTTGATGTTGTGTAAGGTGTTTTTGTCTTGTTTTTGTCAGTTCCACTTCCTTAAGTTCATCTAGGAGGCTGAATCTCATATTAGTAGCCTCTCATCACATGTTTATCTCGGTTGGTTAGTTACTTGGGTAGATGTGGGAAGAGGGTGTTACATAGAATGTTTGGTTTGCCAACAAAATAAAGTTGAGACAATTAAGACCCTAGATCTGTTACAACCTTTAGCCATTCCAAGTCAGTATTGGGAGGAGGTATCAATGGATTTTATCACATGTTTACCCAAGTCTGAAGGAAAGAGTGTCATCATGATGATAGTTGATAGACTTACCAAGTATACACACTTTTGTGCATTATCTCGTCCTTTTAAATCTAGTACAATTTCTATTTCATTTATGGAAACAATTCAAAAGCTACATGGAAACCAAAATATTATTTTAAGTGACGAGATCCCATTTTCAATGGAAATTTTTGGACGAATTTTTTTTCTTATCATAGTACACAATTAACTCATAGCTTATCTTATCATCCTCAATCTGACAGGAAAACTGAGATAGTGAACAAATGTTTTGAAGGATATATTCATTTCTTTGTATATGATAAACAAACATAATGGGTCAAGTGGTTAAATCTAGCTGAATGGTGGTATAATACTTCCTTCCATACTGCAACAAAAATTACCCCATTTATGACACTTTATGGATACCATCCACCATCCATCACATCATCTTTAAGAGAAAATTCTAAGGTTCAAGGAGTGGAAGATCACATCAAGCATCAACAAAAAGTTCTACAACTCTTAAAGGATAACCTCACTTTGGCGCATAATTGAATGAAACAAAAGTCATATCAGCATCGCAGTGAAAGAAGTTTTGATTTAGGTGACTCGGTATTTTTACGAATACAACCATAAAAACAAATGTCCCTCAAGAAAGTTAAGAAGGATAATAAATTATCACCCAAGTACTATGGTCCTTACAAGGTGTTGCAAAATATTGGTAATATGGCATACACATTGGATCTTCCTACATCTTCCCGAGTACACCCAACTTTCAATGTTTCATACTTAAATAAGGTTATCAGTGACAAGCTCCTAGTTCAAATAATGTTGTTAGAACTTGACGAAGAAGGAAAAGTAATATTTGAGGCTGAAGCAGTCACAGAAACAAGAACCTGACAGCTATAAAATTGATTAATTTCATAGTATCTCATTAAGTGGAAGAATTTTATATTTACATAATATTATTTGTTATGTTAGATGATCCAAAATGATATATAAAGGCAATACAATATGATTCAATCTTGAATGGTCTTTCAAGTTTCTCAATGCATTTTGAAGTGTTATGCACATATAATTCATGAAAGTGGTCTTTAATGCCACAATAATTTTGAAAAATGCCCTTTTAAACGACTTAGTATTCTCTTAACAATTTACAAATTAAGACTTCAAGTTTCGTTTGGAGTACACATGAAAGT
Organism: Pinus albicaulis; assembly: GCA_034641835.2. NCBI lineage: Eukaryota > Viridiplantae > Streptophyta > Pinopsida > Pinales > Pinaceae > Pinus > Pinus albicaulis. The sequence continues at coordinate 1,764,913,790 of CM076580.1, read as the reverse complement.
TTTACCATATGTATCATCACATTAATAATTCAACTCGAATCTTTTGATCTTTACCCATATATAATTTTATGGGTATTTCATGTCCATTTACATAATGAAGTTTTCTTAATTGATCCGCCGGTTGTTTTTGGCATTTTATAATTTTCATTTTAAAAAGTTTATTTAAATGATAAATGACAATATATTTAAATGTTGATTAGGAAATAAGGAAAATTTACAAGGTTAAATCTTGTTGAGTAATTTTGTATATTTTTTTTGAAAAATATATATATTTTTTAAATGACTTTCTCAAATTTTATAAATCATCAAATTTTTTTTTATAGATTTTATAATTTTTAATTTAATATAAATTGCGAAAAAATTAATATATATATATATATATATATATATATATATTAAATTTTAAATATTTTTATGAAAAAGATCTCCAACATTTTATGATTAAGATTTTAAGAATCATTAAAATTAATCAAAGTTTCAACACTTTAAGATAAATATGTGTTACTCTTCAATATAATTATCACTAAAGACACATTCATTTGAGTGTGATGTTGTTTCTTGGATGTGCTCTCATGTTCATTTTGTAACATATCCATTTTGATCATGTCAGTAAATATGTAATTAATTATGTTGATATTTTTTTTATTTTCGACATAGATATTAATTAGAATGTCGTAATGATTTGGACATATTAATGTTGTAAATATTATATCATTCAACTCATAAAAAAAATACTAGAGGGTTCAATATGTCTAATAATCCATATCCACATTTGTTAAATTACTTTTGTGATGCCAAACTAATCTTGGTAATTATCTTTCGTTTTTCTTATTGACTTGAAAGGCCAACCATTAAATTTAGTTGGTGAAAGGTCCACCTCCACAATTATGAGAGAAATGGGTTGAGTACTTTGGGGATGGGACTGATAAAAGAGAAATGGGCAAATCACCATTTAAAATTATGGAAAATATTCCTAAGATTGGAGGGTGGGAATGGCATGAAAGGAGGGGATTCGACTTGTAAAAAATAGAGGTGACTCACACATGAAGGTAGATGAGCATAGGAGTAGCAGAGAAGGTCATGCACATGAATTAGGGTGCACATGAGTTGAGCAGTGGTCTATTGGCATGTATATTTTAGCAAAAAAGAGGTATGTGAACATAGAAACTCCCGATGAGGTATCTAATTGAATATCCTTGGTTAGAGACTTTGAATCATGTGGGAAATCCTCTAAGAGTGCCAAATGAGGGACAATAATTTTAGGGTCTTGTTAGGTGCTTAGAAAAGTACTGAGAAGAGGACCTACTCAAGGAAATATGTAACAACGAAGAGGGCTTGCTTTGGTGTTGTGCAAAACTAATAGAGGAGGTGGTTATAATTCATGAGGGTCATGAGAGCTCAGCAAGGGAGTTCCATGTGACTTTATTATTTGAAAATTTGTTACTTTCCAAAATAACTAATAGTGTTCAAAATTCACTCTTGTGGTATCATCCTCTAGCTAGGGGGTGGCCAACTATAGAAAGACTACATGTAGTTGTGCCTACAATTAGGTGGAAAACCAGTCACCCTTAGTTAGTTTGTTGGTAATATTATCCTTATATATGTGTTTATAATAATTCATAAAAGTTTAGATACAATCAAGTGTGATTTATGATATGCATGCATTTGATAAGATGTATTATCAACTTTATAACTTGCATGAAAAGAAAAAGGGTGTATGTGAAAATTGTATCTACATTTGTAATGAATTCTTAGATGGATAATTTGTATTTTTGAGAGGTCATGTTACAATACTTTTATAATGTAAATTATGATGGTTATGAGATACAATTTGGTGTTCAAGCAACGACATTGTAATGAAATTAATTGGACCAATACTAGCATGTATATGTAACAACTATCTATAAAAACTTGATTTTGAACCCTAGGATTATTGTAACTAATTATGTCATTATTGCTTGTAGTGTAATTTAAATGTCATTGTGGTGACATACCAAACTAAACAATTTAAAAATGATGCATATGTAAATATTTTCTTTGATAATAAAAAACGGTGAGCAACCAACTTGGAATGTGAACAACGATACATATTATGATACCTTGAGTGGAAACTAGTGAGGAGGTTATGGGAAATTAACCATACCTGCTATTGCTATAAATATATCACCCAATGACCTATGCCAAAATTTGAATTCAAAATTTTATTACCTTGTTTTCCAATAGCCCATAATTCATTAAATGAAGTAATGTTTACCTGAAGTAACCATCAACCACATTTATCGAGGTTGAATGGTAGTTGTGGATTACCCTTAGAATTCATTGGGAATCATGGGAAAGTATCCATCATGAAATTCGACAGTTGACCCATAAATGGTGTGGGAAAATGGGGAAAAACATGTGTACTAGACATGCATGATTTCATAGAGACCATACCCAAAGAGATCAGAGATGCACATGTGCCTAAAATGGTTTTTGGTAGGAAAAGAGTTGTCATTTTTGAGTGAAAGGTTTCTATATCGTTTTGAGTTTTTATACTAAGCTTTGGGTGCCCGAATATGCCTAAAAAAGTGCCAATAAAATATTAGAACATTGTTGGTGTGTTTTGGACTATCTAAAAATGAATTTTGCATGCACATTACTCACTGGAGATTTATGGAACTTAGTTGAACAGTGGTGATCATGAATTGATGCATGTTGGGCCAATATAATTAGAAATGGGAAAGGAAATGATTAAGGGGCTATAGAGATTTTTTTTTTTGTATTTCTATACCACCTATTTGAGAATCATCTGAATTTATGGAGATCTCGTGCTCAAGAGACAAAATAGTTCTCTATTGTTTTATTTTCATGAAGGAGAATTTCCTCCACCCATCCCAAATCTCTAAGTGTTGATATCTTCTCCGTTTGGTATCATATCCTAGCTAGGGGGTGGATAGTTGTAGAGAGCATTGTTACAATTGAGCCTATGATTGGGTGGATAAAGCTCCTTCCCATGTAGGTTGTTAGCTTGAAACTATAGATAAGTGTTGCTTATGATTATTGTTCATTTTCTCTCTAAATTTTGTTGGTAAAATTAGAGATGAAAAATGTATGCCTTCTCTTCTCTTGTATGGAATTTAGAATGTGGTAAATATGTTAAATTGTCATACAAATTTAGTATGGTGATATGAAGGTGTACATGCTTGTGACCTAATGCCTTCCCTTTTTCCAAAATTATAAGGGTAAGATATGGGTCTAGCGTAATGTGTACCATTGAGCTTGTATGAGTAAACTGTAATTGTTATAAGTCTCAATAAAACACATAAAAGTGTAAGTGTATAGCTAGAGTAAACTTGTACTACATGATTCTACTATATACCAATTGATAGTCTAATTAGCCGATGCATGATAAATATGGTAGAAAACTTGGTTATTACTAAGGAAGGGTTAAAATTGTAATGTTTAATTTTCAATAGTGAAAATTTGTTCATGTGATGATGATATATATAAATTTTGATTCATGTAAGGACCTAAGTTATGATTGATTTAATGTATAGAGAAGTTAATTACAAAATCATTCTACTTATATTCATGCAAAGAAGAGCATAAATTTTGGTGGGAAATAAGCCCTAGTAACTTTGCATTTTTACTTTATTACTCCTAATAAATACAAAAATTTGGAGGATAGTAACTCCTCTTAAGTATGCCCATTTACACCTGATTCTCACCTATTTTGGTGCAAATACTTGCTTAAATTATGATAAGGAGTAACTCTTGATAATTATTTTTATGTCTAAAATTGCATTCATTCTAAGAAATGAATTTAAACCTTCAACTATATAAATTTGTATTTATTTAAAACAATACTTCATAAATTTAAAGTTAATAAATGTATGGTATTTACAATTTTGCATACAACTAATAATACCAAATACCATGGGGTGATTTAATGAGGTTTCTAAAGGTGACACATTAAATTGTGTGGATGGAATTTCCATACCATGGGGTTCTATGGATTTGATGAAGTTTTTAAAATTGATACGTTAAATTTTGTCGATTACTGATAATACCATGAGTTATGAAAATTTGATAAAATTTCTAAAAGTTACATTTAAATTTCACCATGGTCAATAAGCTAATGAAGGTCAATGAAAGGTTAGAAGTTTTACTCCATCAATGTTTTGGTTTTACATTGTACTTTAAAGTTATTCATGTGGTAAATATATTTATAATTGCTTGGTAATTATACATATTTATAGTATTATTATATTAATATAATCATATTAACTTAAATGCATTAAGTCATTAATTAAATATTAATTTAATTTAAATGTAAGAGAATTAATTTTTGGGATAGTGAATGACATGGCATGTCTAGGTGGCTTTAGTGATGACACGATACTAGTTTATAATGACATGTGAAACAAGGGGGTGCCACATCATCTACCATACGATAGTTGTATAGTAATCTTAACATGGCGCTAAGGGTGAAAATCATCAAATAATCATATCTTGATAATTTGGAATACGTTTTAAAAAAACATTATATTTATATAAAGCCTTCAATGAGTAGCAGGTGACAGTGATCTCAAAAAATAGTTTTTAGTTGAATAAGAGAAGAAAAAAATTGTACCTTGTATCATTAATCGAACATTAAGGGAAAGAGCAGTTTTTACATTATTACTCTATATGTTGGTGTAGAAATTAGGTTTTATATTTGAAAATGATCATGAATTTTTATTCAAAATCAAAAGACACAAACCTACTCTACTGCTCTATGGACGTTAATTCACAATCTGGAACAAAAATATCAAATATGCAAGAAGAAATAACACATTAAACAAGTATTTTTATTTGGGGAAATAAATCTTCTAAAAACCCCAATGTCTTCTTGCATTAATCAAATGAATAGAGATGTATTGCAATTTCTTTTCTGAAATAAGCACATCTTGCAAGTGCATAACCTATCTCTCTGCTTATTGAAGGCCTCTAACCTAGAAGTAGTCAATTTCTACCTCTGCTTGAGCTCCTATTTCCTTACACTATTCCTTGAGGAATTAGGCCCCTATTATTTAGGAAATTCCTCAAATTGAATTGCGCAATTCCTTATGTTGATCATCTGACTGCACGCAGCACCTGTACACTCAAGACTAGTCTACAACTCATGTTACACTGCCTTGGAATCTCCACCAAGCCTGGGGAACTCGAAATCTCTACATGCACTCGCTATTTTGGGATGATTAATAAATTTACTGGATGATCATTGAGATTGACTGAAGTCCCATTGCACAACTTGACCATCCACTCATTCTTCCAACAGTTGGAACTAGTTTAACTGAACACAACCTTAGATAACTGAACTTGAATACTACAAATTAGAAATCACACATGCTTAACTAAAATCAAAATCCTCCAACTCGAATTTACTGAGTAAATTGGGTGACACAAGCCATGTCACACAATTTTAAATCATCCAAGTTGTCCGTTGATATGGAAATTCAAATTTTCTGAATTTAATCAAGGAAAAATAAAATTGAGAATTTCTTGCTGGATTTTTCAACACTCCCCCTCATCGAGAAATGGACTATCAACCACCTTTATCCTGCATGTGTGGAACTCGAAATTCCCTCTTAAAAATACCTTTGTCTAAATTTCAGCATCTTGTTCCTCTGTCAAAATGTACTGCAATAACATGATCTTCCTCTGCACACAGTCCCGTAAATAGTGATACTAAATATCTATATGCTTGGATCGATCATGAAAAAAAGGATTTTCAGAGAGCTTGATGCAACTCTGATTATCACAGTAGATCACACTTGTATCCATCATCTAACCAAACAATCCAATAAGTATCTTTCTCATCCAGATCAACTCACATGTTGCTTGACTAACATCCATGTATTCTGCTTCTATTGAGTTGAGTGCGACAGATATTTAATTCCTATTGTACCAAGAAACCGCTGCTGACCCAACACTGAGAATTCCACCTTTTGTACTCTTTCGGTTTGATGGAATCCACGCCCAATCTACATTTGTGAAGCCACATATCTTCACTCCCTTTTTCCCTTTGTACCATAGTCAAAACTAAGTAGTACCTCTAAGGTACTGTAGAACATGATTATATACCTTCCAAAATAATTTGATTGGCCTATCCAGAGCTTGGCTCAACTAGTTGACTGCATAACACATATTTGGTCATGTGTTCACAAGATACAATAGTGAATACACAAATTGTCGGTAAATAGTAGCATCCACTTCCTCACCTGAAGTGGCATCATGTTTTATCCAGTTGGTCACTAGAGGTGTCTCCATTGGTTTGCAACTGTCCATGCAAAAAATCTGAAGTATCTCATTGGCATACTTTCCCTAAGAGACAAACAATTCCCCATCACCATTCCATACTTCCAATTTGAGGAAGTAGTGCATTGGACCTATGTCCTTCATTTCAAACTCTCTTGCAAGGTCCTCCTTGCAAGATCTGATCAGTTTCTCATCACCAGTTAAAATAAAATCATCAACATATAAGATAATAATAAATAATTTACCTTCTAACAAAGTATGATATAGGTTTGCATCCACTTCACTTTTGGTGAAGCCCAAATTGGTGAGATAACTATCAATCCTAATTTACCAAGCACAGGTGCTTGCTTGAGACCGTGCAACGCTCGCTTGAGTTTTAAAACATGATACTCTCAATCAAAAGTTCCAAAGCCTTCTGGTTGTTCGATATATACCTCCTCCTTAATAACTCCATTGAGGAATGTTGTTTTCACATCCATCTGGTGGATCTTCCACCCATCTATGCATCTAGAGAAAGAATTTATCTAATGGATGAGTTCCTTCCTATAGGATAAAATCTCTCCTTGTAGTCAATCCCATCAACTTGAGAGTACCCCTGGGCCACAAATTTTTCCTTGTACTTTTCTATGCTTTAGTCTGTTGTATGATTTACCTTGAAGATCCATCTTGAACCACAACTAATTTGTTTGGTCTTAGGACCACTTCCCAAACACTTTTCTTTACAATGGATTCATACTCCTCCACCATGGAATCAACCCATACAGGTTTCTCTACTACGTCCTCGAAAGAGGATGGCTCATTCTCTACAAGCTCAATAATTAGATCCATGTAGCTAGTGTACCGATCTAGTGATTTTCTCTTCCTGCACACATTTTAAGGAGCACCCACATCCTCCCTCGCATCATGCACACGTATCTCAACTTCCTTGGTTCTTTTCTTTCCTTCTCTAGATGGTTCTGCTTGATTGGTGGTCTCCACTCTCCACTACTAAATTTGTTGTTGCTCGACAAATTCTTGAGAGGTTCCTCCTTTGGAGTTAAAAGCTACTCCTCTGGTGGGATCTGAATCTCCCTGTCAATAGAGAATTGCATCGCTTTTTCCTCATAAAATTTGACATCCCTTCGCACAACTTTCATTCTGAGGGATGGAAAGTACACACGGTAGTTGTCGGGAGTTTCTATGTAACCCACAAATACCCCTAATTCTATTGTCAACTCTATCTTCTTCCTTGATTATTTAGATACATGGTAGTAAACAAAGGCTCCAAAAATCCTAGAATGTAACACATCCAACTTCCTCCTCGAGAAAGCCTCCTCCATTTTAATCATGCCCAGAAGCTGATGAGGCTGTTTGGAAAACATACTGATGTGTTGCATGCCTCGACCCACAAGTGTAGAGGTAGGCCTTGGTCATTCAACATCACCCTCACTGCTCCCACGATTCTAAGGTTATATCTCCTAGCCACCTCATTCTACTTTTGGTTGTGGGGTGTTTTTAACTCTCATAAAATGCCTTCTAAATTCATTCGACACATTCTCACCTCCATTATCGCTCCTAAGATCCTTCACCTTCTTGTTGGTTTCTTTCTAAACCAGTGCTTTGAACTATAAAAACTTGGAATATGTCTCCTCCTTCTTTCGCATGAAGAAGATCCAACACTTCTGTGAGAAGTCATCAATAAAAATAACAAAATATTTTTTCTTAGCAGTGGAGGCTATCAAGAAAGGTCCGCAAACAACAAAGTGGATCCTTTCTAAGACTGCATGTGCTTTTTTGTACCAATCATGGAATGTGGATTTTTTGTACTTCCCCAAAGTACATCCTTTGCATACATCATGATGCTCAAGTGATCCTTTGGGAAGGCCTGTGGTTATATTTGGCATGATCTTCAGGGTGCCATGATGCAAATGACCAAGTATTTTATGCCAAAGTTCACCAACATCCTAGATCTGCACCTTCTTCGACTTTGTTCTTAATGCAACACATTGCTCCACATTTAGCGTGTACAAGTTCTTCACACAAACCTTGATCTTCTTCACCTATCTTGTGGCTATGTGTTTTAGGAACTCCTTTCCTTTGCTAAATATCACATCATAACCACGGTCTTCCAAAATTGAAACAAAGGTGATAATTTTCTGCAGGTCCGGAACAACATGACATCCGTGAGCCCACGAGGGAGCCCGACTCCCTATGAAAAGTGATTGCACTAATCCCAATCATGTTGTAACTTCTATCACCCCCCATCTCAATGTGTATCTACAAATATTTCTCCTCCAAGTCACTAAAAAATTCTCTACACCCTATCATGTTGATCTAAATAAGGTATTTTAGTATTTTTGTGCTAATTCCTCTTTCAAATTTTGAAACAAATGTCTTATATGTGCTTAAGGGTTCAAGTTCTCTTGCAAGTGATTGAGTCTCATGAGTGATTTTTATGTTATTTTTATGAACAATTTAACATAGAATAAATACTAAACAACAACAAATAAAAGTACAATACATCACCATACGAGACATCAACACAGGGATATGATGAAGGAGTTCACCCCTCGTGGGCTACATCTCCTTGGCACATATTCCATGGCTTGGGCCTCTATATTATGCTAAAAATTGAAAAATGATGTATTTACAATGATTTTCTGCTCCTGAAACTTGCACCAATGAGTTGAAAATGCCCAAAATGGTACCTTAGGCTCATTCTGCTCCTGATTTGGTCAAAAAATACCTGAGTTATAACCTCCAACAATTTTTCCACAATTTCCTGCCTAAATTTAGCTAACTGGAGCTAATTCAAGCTAGTTGGCACCAAAATAGAAATTCCGCCGAAATTAGTTGACCACCAAACTAATCTGAATTAAATTAATTAACTCACATTAAATTAATTAAGCGGGATTAGTGCTTAATAAATGATTATGGTTAACTCCGAATTAACATTGATTAATGAGGATCACTGTTAATAAATGACAGATTTATGTTTTAATCTTCGCGCTTAGGGTTAAGTGCATAGCGCTCCGCCGGTGGTCTTGAGGTCGAGGTAATGTGCATTGGGGGCTGGAGCCCACTTCCATCGATGGCAGAATTTTCAAATGTTAAATATATGTGGAAGATTATATGGTTAAGGAACAAGAGGTAGCAGAGACGGTCACACAGGGTGTTGGTGGGTTGAGGTCCTATGTTTGACCCCCGCTGGTCCTTCCGGTCCTTTGCAAAAAAATTATTACACTGTTAGGAGGGCACATGGAGGCCCCAGGCCAAGCCACGTGTCCCCTCCTCATTGGCCTTTCCATAAACTAATAAAAAAATTCCAAAAAACCATAATTCTGAACCAGCCAGATGCTGCCACTTAGAAGTCACACATTCGACAGAAGAAAATTGACCAAAATTGACCCTACCTAATCAGCATGCCACATCAGCAGTACAGACTGCTAACTGGGCTCCCTGTCATCATTTTTTTTTCCTGTTTAATAAAGAAAATAGAACTCATTTATGAAGCCATACAGTGTCCATTTCGTGCGAAATGATTTGTGGCGGATTCAGAACGATGAACACTACGTGGTCATTTAGGTTTCATGTGATTCTGAGAACTTTGTTTTTTGAGAATAATTTTGAGCACCTGATCATTCCTCCCCACTGGAAGCCCTTTGGACCTCAAAATATCTTTCATTACTGAACATGTGGATGAGGGTATAGTTCCCTCACCCTTCTAGTCTCAATCCACTGGAATTTTCCTAAATTCAACAATTTGAGATTTAAAAAAAAACTAATATTTTTCCTTGATTTTGGGGATCCTATATTGCCGTTGTACACACCGTCATGCTGAAATTTCCTAGAATTTGTAAAAAAACAATCTTTCCATGAAGAACAAACTTGTTGCCACCTTGGTCGTTAATTAAAGGAAACTTGAAAACATTCTCACCTCAGACACTGTTGACATGGTGATTTTTAGCTTGTCTCGCCTTGTGCTTGGCTCGACTCTTGATCAAATGTGATCACCATTACTATGAAACATCCCATTTCAAAGACAATACTTTGTGAAAAAAACAAGAATAAATTTTGAACCCAATGCCCTCTTTGTCAAATTTTTTTGGCACTTTCTCTTTGACCTTTGCACTCACTTGCATTGACATCTTATTCTCATCATAGTTCAACATTGATGTGGATTGTTGTAAATATTTCACATATTGTTTACCTCCTTTCAAAAGAAACATGTTAGAGCCTTGAAACATCTTATTACAAACATTATCAACTTCAATGAAATCATCTTGTTCATTTGATGCTTCTTTTTGAAAGGTCTCATTCAAAAAATCACTATGCTTGAACATTAACAAAGCTAAAATTTGACTTGCATTCACTATTCTCTTCATTTCTCCTGCATGTATAAGAGACAAACTTATATTCTTCTTATGCGCTCTAACTATGTACTCAATTCCATTCTTGAACAAGTGGTACTTATTCTCATGGAGATGAAATACCACCCTCCTATCATAAATATAAGGAATTCCCAAAACAATACCTGAAATCTCAAGCGAAACTACATCAAGTTCAACTTCGTCAAGAAAGTTTGAATTGATTGCAAACCTTAGGATGCACTTCCTTACTACCTACAAGTTTGCATTCATGCATATACAGCCTAAATGATAAGTTCTTGGATGTGTAACAGTTTCAAGATTTAACCTCTTAAATAAGTCTTCAGAAATTAAATTAGCTTGAGAACCACTATCAAATATCGTGTCTATTTTCGTATTCTTTGAAACAACTCTAATATGAAAGAGTTCAATTCTTGTATTTTCATCTTGAGTTACATTAGAACAACTTGAAGAACTAGTGCTTGCTATGTTCTTACCTTTCAAACCCGTTGCTGTAATTTTGGTTTCATCTCCTGAATCTGAACCTAAGTCATGTTCAATGATCACAATTGTTTTCTCCTTCTCTTTGTTCTAAATTTTGTTTGGCTTCAACTCTGGATGGGGTTTCCAACAATGGTCTTCATCATGGCCATTTTTCGAACAATGTTTACATGTGAGTTTCTCTTTCTATATTTTAATAGAACCATTTTTCTTTCCTCTTCCATTAAACTTACCCTTTCCTTTACCTTCATACCAATGAAACTATCACTTTTCTCATCTACACTATGTTTCCCTCTTGCTTCTAGATCATGGAAAATTTTAGGGGCTAATATTCACAGGTGGGCTAATTTTCAATGGTTTTTCCAAAAAAAAGAATTGCCAATTTCCATTTTTTATAAAAATGATTTGCCAAAATTTTACAATATAAAATTATTTTACATTAAAAATCGCCCACATTATAGAAAATATATATATTGTCATTATAAATTTGAATAATTTTACAAATACATTAATAAACATTTTATAGTTTTCATATTAGGGACTAGTGAGATTCGCCAATTTTTTAAACTTCAAAATAATTTTCCATCCTTAAAATTATCCCTGTTCTAGATGTGTGGCTTGAACACAAACCTCATCTAAGTTTGTGGGATTGAACATGAGAATAATATGTCTAAGATAGTTGTGCAAACCACCAATATAATTTAACAAAGTTTCTTGAGAATATAATTTGACACCCAAAACTAATGCTCTTCTCCTAAACCCTTATGTATAATTTTTAACACTTTGTCCCTTTATTTGTCCAAAATTATACCAGTCCATAATGGATTTTCACATGTAAGATAGAGGGTATAATTTCCTTTTAATGGAAACAATAAAATTAGACCAAGACATTGAGATATTACCGTGGTTTTTAATATCATCTTTTGTCCTTGCTTCCCACCATACAAGTGTTGCGCCCTCCAATCTTAAGGAAGCCAATTGAATCTTTATGTCATCCTATTGAAGGTTCTAAATTATACAATTAACCTCCAAATGAAGAATCCAATTATCCAACTTCTCTTCATTCACTTTTCTATTATACATCTGTAGCTCAAATTTGACATCAGTTTTAAGTAAGGGTGATTTACCAGTTCCTTTTGAAGTATGTGGATGAACGGATTGAAGGGTTGTGGTAGTGGAAGATGATGAAGACAAAGGTGAAGATGGTGTTGAGGATTATGGTGGAGTGGATGGTGGTTTCCTACCATCTCCATGGCCTTATCCTCCTGAATAACACTCTCCTCTTGGAGGCCTAGAACTTTATCCTTGCACCTTAAATTCATCTCCTCATATAGGAACTTTACCATCTCAATCATATCAAAAAATTCCTTTCTAAATTATCTCTCATATTTTTTCATGGTATTTTCTCCTTCACGACACATTCTCACTGAAGACTCGGCTTAAACTTGAGGATGTGCTAGTGTTAAAGACTTTGGAAACCTTTCCCTTCTTCCTCTTGACCCAACTGCAGGGCTTTCAACCACCTTCCCTTCTCCTCTTTTGAGTTTTAACCTTGTAATCATGACAAAAAATTGAAAACAATTAGATCCCTTCTTGCACAAAAAAACTAAAGATCTGATACCAAAAATGATTTGAATAAGGTTAGTTAGTATTGATGTGCTAATTCCTCTTTTAGATTTTGAAACCAATGTCTTATATGTGCTTAACAGTTCAAGTTCTCTTGCAAGTGACTGAGTCTCATGAGTAATTTTTATGAAAAATTTAACATAAAATAAAGACTAAACAACAACAAATAAAATTACAGTACATCACCATACAACACATCAACACAGGGATTTGATGAAGGAGTTCACCCCCCCTGGGCTACATCTCCTTGGTCCATCTTCCATGGCTTGGGCCTCTATATTATGATCAAAATTGAAAAATGATGTGTTTACAATGCTTTTATGCTCTTGAAACCTGCACCAATGAGTTCAAAATTCCAAAAAATGGTACCTTAGGCTCTTTCTGCTCCTGATTTGGTCAAAAATTCCTGAGTTATGACCTCCAAAAGTTTGTCCACAATCTCCTGCCTAATTAATAGCTAACTGGAGCTAATTCGGGCGAGTTGGTGCTAGAATAGAAATTATGTTGAAATTAGCATGCTGCTAAACTAATACGTATTAAATTAATTAACCCACATTAAATTAATTAAGTTGGATTAGTGCTTATTGCTAACTCTGAATTAGCATTGATTAATGAGGATTAGTGTTTATAAATGGCAAATTTATGTTTTAATCTTCGCGCTTAGGGTTAAGCGCTTAGCACTCTTTCGGTTATCCTAAGGTCAAGGTCACCACTTCCCTCGATGGAAAAATTTTCAAACATTAAATATATGTTGAAGACTTTGTGGTTAAGGAAGAAGAGGTAGCAGAGATGGTGGTGCATGGTGTTGGCGAGGCAGAGGTCCTGTGTTCGACCCCTGCCGATCCTTTCAGTCCTTTGAAAATATTTTATTGCACTATGAGGAGGGCATGTGGTGGCCTAGGCTGAGCCATGTGTCCCCTCCTCAGTGGCCTTTCCAAAAACCAATAAAAAAATTCCAAAACACCATAATTCCAAACCAACTAGATTCTTCCACTTGGAAGTCACACATTCGACAAAGGAAAATTGATCCTTCCCAGTAAGCATGCCACGTCAGCAGTACGGACTGCTAACTGGGCTCCCTGACATCATTTTTTGCATGTTTAGTAAAGTGAACAAAAATCATCTCTAAAGCCAAAGGGATTCCATTTTTCACGAAGCAAGTTGCACCGGATTCAGAACGACGAACACTACGTGGTCATTCAGGTTTCATGTCATTATGAGAACTTTTATTTTTTAGTATAATTTTGAGCACCGAATTACATGTGGAATGATGCACATGAGTCCAAGTACCACATGCTCCCCATCACTATGTTGGCCATGCATGCAATGAGGGTAAATTCAAGCTCAAACTTTGAAGTCAAAACTTCACCTACTACTCCTCCTAAGATCTTCTTTCTTGTATTCTTGTGTGGACACTTCGTGTCATAGTGCGAAAATTCATGAAAATGGAAGGATTTAATTTTTTAAAAATCTTTCTTCTTGCCCCCTTCACTGGATTCTGGTTCGGATTGGGATTTCTTCCCTTTCCCTTTATTTTCCTTTCCAGACAATGCTAATTTTTCTTCATCCTCGCCCTTGGATGAAGTCCCATCTTTGGTATTTTACCTTATTTCTTGTTTTACCAAATCGGACCATAATCACTCCCAATTTGGTGGTTTCTCCCTCACGTTCACCAAATATTTGTAGCTATGCCAACTCTTGGGAAGGCTCAGAAGGACTAGGATTACCAAGTCATCTTCAGGGATAGTAACACCGACCCACCTATTTCATCATGAAATTGTGTGAACCTTCTCATATATTATGGTATACTATCATTCTTTTGCATCTTGATACTTCAAAGTTTATCCTTGAGCGTCATCTTCCTGTGCTCACTACTATTCTCGAACAATTTTTTCAGTGCTTTCCACATCGCGAACATAGTTTCTTTTCTACGGAGATTAGAGACAATATGATCCCATACTCTCTCCGAGGTTATTCTCCTTTCCTTGGCTATATTTTCTTCTACTGTGCAAGGTCTTGGACATCAACTATTGGTGTCCTTCGAATATCTGTCTTGATATATTCAAGCAATCAATTGTCATCCAATACTGCCGCCATGTTATCCTTCCATGCGACAAAATTTGAGGTGCCTTCCAAGTCATACTCTAGCCTTAGTCCATTGAATTCCATCTTCTCATATCTCAAGAAATCCTACTACATTGATCTTCAAATTCAAACCTCTGAGAAACAACTTCGAATTTCCTACTTTAATGTGAATCCTTCTTTGATACCATGTAGAAATTATGTTGTAGATTTGAAATTTCTCATGAAGTTTTAGTCAAAATCACAAGACAAAAACCTACTCTATTTCTCTATGGACATTAATTTACTATTTAAATCAAAATATCAAATATGCAAGAATAAGACACATGCAACAAGTATTTTTATCTAGGGAAATAAATCTACTAAAAACCCCAATGTCTGCTTGCATTAATCAAATGCATAGAGATGTATTACAATTGCTTTGCTAAAATGAGAACACCATGCAAGTGCATAACCTATCTCTCTAACACTAAAGGTATATAACCCAAAATTACTATTTTCTCTGCAACAAACACCCTCCAAAATTTCACCTACAATTGAATTTTGGAGCCTACTGTAGATCTTGCGATTGGTTGTTCCGTGGTCACTTCTTGATCGATCGAAATCACTTTCTCACACATGCTCATTTTGCAACGAATTCATGAACACATTCTTTGATGAAATCTTGAACAAGCATATCATATTCCATCAATACAGTGTCTGTGTAATGTTCAACCTATGTCGATAGTTAGTGTGCACTGTTATTGACAATCCCTCATTTTTTAATATGTTTGTACCTCCATTTTGGTGAGTTTTCCAAACAATCGCTTTTGCGCACCTTCACTTCTACGAGTGTCATTTTCATGTTTTAAACTATCGTGTTTTCTTTATTTCACTTTAATTACTATAATTTTCATGTTATCTTCGACATAACATGTGTTGCTTTCACTGTCGTTCATGCATCGCAAGTGTCCTTCCCAATTTTCTCTTCATATAGTAAATTTTGTCTTTTCGCATGTTAGTTGTCACACAATGTGTATAAGCTTATTTTATTGGTTTGAAGGGGGAATATTTGTGTAAATTATTTGATTTAACCATGTGAACATCCATAACATTCATTCTAAAAATTTTAAGCGCAGTCGCACAAGTGTCGTCATGGTCGTTGCAAAGTATATATTTAGTATCACACTTGTCATAAGTCGTCACAAAGTTCTCGCACTGAGGGAAGTATGTTTTCACACGTCCTAGATGATATATGTTGTTGTGTCATCAATTTTTCTAAGTGTGTGATCATAGTCAAG
Organism: Pinus albicaulis; assembly: GCA_034641835.2. NCBI lineage: Eukaryota > Viridiplantae > Streptophyta > Pinopsida > Pinales > Pinaceae > Pinus > Pinus albicaulis. The sequence goes on along the minus strand of CM076580.1, from coordinate 1,764,897,676 downwards.
TCATACCATATTTCACATCAGTTTCATTGATCCCACACTTAGCAAAATTTCAAAAATTTCCCAAAAAATTAGCCTCATTCAACCCCCTTTAACTACTCATTACGCAATTATAGACCTCAAGCTACAAACCTTCCCCTTTAAACTATGCAATGTGAAATTAATACCTCCCAAGATTGTGCATTGTGTAGTTCCATTTCTCAGGCTCATACCTTGGCCTCCAAAATTTTGCAAATCAGCCCTCCAGACTGGCCCCAACTGCGCATTTCTCAATCTTTGAGCTCAATCTCAACTCTTGAGCTCTTGAACTACACAATTGCGAAATCACTAAGTATAACATGCCTGCTATAATTGCACAGTTGGCCGAAACAATGAAAAACCCCTCAGCCCAACTCACCGAGTCCCAAAACTGCGTAATATACCTACTCATCCAAGCCTGAACTACACATTGCACAATTTCAAGGCCCAAGCCCAAACCTTGAGATACCAAACTGTGTAATCACCTAGGCTCCTTTGGCTACTAGAACTGCATGTTGGTCACTTTAATTGTTTTAACAATTCAAGCTCCACATAAATTGTCAACCCGTGAAGGTTTGTTTATTCCAAAGACAATCACGCATTGGATATGCTCAATTCCAAAAGCAAGATAATGTTGTAGTAAAAATCACACAATTATCAATTATACAAATCTAAATATTCACACCCTGCTTTAACAAAGCTGAAGTCTACTTGTGTTACAGCAGAAGCAATTCCCCTATTGCAGTCTTTCATTAAAAGAATCCTAGGAAAAGATAATGAAAGGAAATCACCCTGCAGGAAAGGAAACCAATCAACCATAACAGGGAACTGTACCCTATTCCTCCAAACAGGAACTTCAGCACCTGTTGCCTGACACTAATCACACTGTAGAAAATATCAATCCAAGAAAACAAGACCCTATTCCCATGAACAGGAACCTTCAGCACCTGTCTCCTGATACTAATCACACTGTAGGAAAAAGAGAGTCAACTTATGGGGAACAGGACCCTATTCGTTTGCACAGGAATCTTCAGCACCTGTTTCCCGGCATCAATCATACATTCAAACAGATAACAGAAAAAGATCTCTTGGCTTCTTTAAGAATGAACGATACCAAACTCATGCAGCGTTAAAGAAAACAGAGTGCTTAAAGAACTACAAAACTATGCAAATGATGATTCAGTAAACAGAGTTAAATTAAGGTGCAAATATCATAAAGAAATTCAACAAACTACAGGAGCAATCGGGTGAATCTTGTGATGAAGGCGGGCCCTTTCCTTCTCACAATATTCCCCAGGGGAAAGAGTTAAATTGAAGCGCTCAAAAGAAACCTTTATTCATCTGTCAAAAAGGAATGATACATTACAATGGAGTCTTGCTCCTTTCCACTCAAAATAATGTTTTTCCTGTAGTCTCTAAATCCTCTTCTAATAATTATGTCTCCTCTTTTTAAAGAGGAGACATCTATTACAGTTACATCAGAGCAAATCTATATTTATCTAGATCTGTTCTTCTATCTTAAAACAGGTGTTGGAAATATGATGCAGAGTGTTGTCCTTGATGGAAACCCACTGAATGGAGATGAAGACATGCGACTGTTGACATGTGTTGTCCTTGATGGCAATCCACCTAATGAAGTTATTCTTGACTTGATGGACTTGGTAATCTGATGTTTGTTGACAATATGTTGTTGAGTGTTGTCCTTGAAAGGAAACCCACTTGATGAAGATGATGAAAACTTACTTGATGAAGTTGTGCTTGAGAGAATGTTCCTGATGAAGAAAATATGATGTTTCTACAGTGTGTACAGAAGGCAATGAAGAAAGGAATTTAGAATGTGCTCAAAATATGATGAAAAGAGTATGTCTCTTTGTATACGCGTATTGGCCTAGGGGAAGTCGCGTATGCACGCGGAAAATAACGTGCCAAGTCGCGTATGGGCAAAAGCGCTCAAAAAGTGCAAAACCAAGGGTAACCACCATGGTATTGACCCATGGTATTGGGTAATGATCCGCCTAATTGACCCCGTCCAAGTAGTTTTGGGCTCATGGTATTGTTTTGGCCCATGGTATTGAAAAAGGGGCTCATGGTATTGAAAAAGGATAATCCTATATAAAGAGATGAAATTCATTATGCAAATCATGAGTGTGAGAGCAAGATGTCTGAGCTTGAATGAATACTTCTCTATGAAGTATATCTGTATGGAAAGGGTAAAGGTTTGATGATAGATCTAAATCTATGATGCACCTATGAAGAAATGATGAAGCGGGATATCTAGATCTGAAATGTATTTGTATCTACTAGATCTGTTTATGGAGTGATTAGATCTGTGATGAGGCGAACAACTGTCTGATGTAAAGGGTTGAATTTGAACTGAATATCTGATCTGAAGAAGTATGCAACTCTGTAATGGTTGAAGATCCATACGCTAGTTAGCCGCAGAGGAAGCGCGTATATACGCGGCTTCGCCGAAGAGAGGCGCGTATGCGCAATAAAATATACACCGTGGTATACGCCGGCTGTGTGGACGGAAGCGCGTATATACGCGACATCAAAGGGAAGTAAAAGCGTCGTATGCAAACTAGGGTTGTTCACAAGGGTATGAAATATCTGATCTGCTCATGAGTCCGATCCGTGCTGATATGTATCTCTGTTGATAATCCCAGTCTGTGCTTAAAAGTATGGAAAGGTTCCAGTCTGAAAATATGATGAAACGTGACCTGCAAGTGGTGTCCTAAAGGAAGCTTTGGATCCAGTGTGAAAATTGATGAAACGTGGTCCATAGAGGTGCTGAGGGTTGTAGCCTTCAGTCAGGGGGTTGCAGCTCCCTTCCAGGTGAGGCTGGTAAACGAGATCAGGGGGTCGTAGCTCCCTTCCAGGAGAGGCTGGTAAACGAGTCAGGGGGTTGGAGCTCCCTTCCAGGAGAGGCTGGTAAACGAGAGCAGGTGGGTGCCTGCGTGCTGGTAGGAGTCTGCGCCAGCACATATGTTGTAAGATGTTTTCTCTATAATAAAATATTGAAGGCTGAGCAACTGCAGCGGTGGTTTTCTTCCGACTTGGGTTTCCACCTAAAAATCCTGGTGTTCATGTGTGATGCTTTGTGTGATGATTTATTATGTTCTTACTGCACATGTTTACTGCTTATTGAATATCTGATGAATAAATGAAGGAATGATTTAAGTGAAGAATTAATGACATAAATAGATATCTGTGTATACGCGAGTTTCGTAAAGGGTATCTGCGTATATACGCAAGTCTGGTTCAGGAAAGTAGCGTATGAAGCAAGAAAAAGTGAAAGTTTTGAATATGCAGTAAATACTGATTCACCCCCCCCCCCCTTCTCAGTATTTTTCCCAACAATTGGTATCAGAGCAGGTCCTTGTGGAGAAGCTTTATCGCTTAAAGGAGATCCGTCGCAATGGGAAGTCAAGAAGGAGTAATGTCTATAAAGCCACCTCTATTCAATGGAAGCAATCTGATATTCTGGAAGGTACGTAAAAAATCATATCTACAAAGTCTTGGTGCAGATGTATGGGCAATCGTGGAAGAAGGTTATCAATACCCGGCAAGTATTCCTACTGATGCAGCTGAAAGAAAGAAGTATGAAATCAATGCCAAAGCAGTGAATGTCTTATTGGGAAGTATGTCTGAATCAGAATTTTCTAAAGTGATGCAGCTACATTCAGCAAAAGAAATATGGGAGAAAATCATTCTAAGCTATGAAGGAGACACAAAGGTAAAAAGTGCAAAACTCCAAACTCTTAGAATTGAATATGAAAATTTGAAGATGCATAGTGATGAGAGTGTTTCCAGTTTCTTTCTTCGTCTGGATGATATTGTAAATCGAATGAGAAATTTAGGTGAAACCATAACTGATACTACTCTGGTGGAAAAGGTCTTAAGATCATTGACTTCAAAATTTGACTCTAAAGTTTCAGCTATTGAAGAAAGGCAAGATTTGCAAACTCTTACGATTGTTCAATTACATGGTACTCTGACTGCTTTTGAAATGAGACAAGGAGGCCCTTCTCAAGTAAGAGAAGCATCTTTTAAGGCATCTACAAAAGGAAAGGAAAAGGAAGTTGTCAAAGAATCCAGATATATATCCGATGAAGAAGAAGCGAATTTCGTGAGAAAGCTCCAACTAGGTACTGGAAGATTCAAAGGTAAGCTTCCCTTCAAATGTTTTGAGTGTGGAAAAGTTGGTCATTATGCTGCTAAATGTCCTTATAGAGAAAAGCATGTTAAAGGGAAACAATTTGAGAAGAGAAAGAGTTATTATGCAAAAGAAGATGATGATGAAGTGTCCAGTGAAGATGAAGAAGATTCTGACCAAAATCTGAAAGTGCTCATGGCTAAGAAGCAAAAGAAGAAGGCTACTGAAAAAGAGATATCTCAGAAAACATGTGTAGCGGAAAATGAAGAAGATGAGACAAGTATTGATTGTTGTTCTTGTGATGCACTTTCCTGTGCATGCAATGGGGAAGATAGTAAAAGTAAAGTTTTGGATCTAAAGGAAGCTATCAAGAAAATTGAAGATCAACAAAGATCATTTAATAAAAGTGAAGCTATCTACAATGAGATGATCTCTCAAATGAAAGATCAAATAGAAATGCTAAATGGATAGGTGGAAAAGTATCAAAGGTTTCATACTTATGCATCCAATCGAATTAAAGAACTAGAAGCAGAAATCAACGATCTAAATGCAGATCTCGAAAAATCAAACAAGAAGAATGAAGGACTTGAAGCTGCAGTCATCTCTCTACAAACAGATCCTGAAGCATCAAGTAAGAAGATTGAGGAAACTCTACAAACATTTGAAAAGGAAGGCCTTGAAGCAGAAATCATCTCTCTCAAAGAAGATCTGGAAAAATCAAATAAGAAGAATGAAGAGCTGCAACAAACATGTGAAGAAAACGAAAATTGGTTGAAAGAAGAGATTCTAAATCTAAAGGATCAAGTAGAAGATGGAAGAAGGAAAGAAGAAAGCATGACAAAGCAATGTCAAGCCTTGGAGGTTGAGGTAAAAATTCTCAAAGGTAAATTAGAAGAAAAGGTTAAACTTTTGAGGTTTCAAGATAGTACTAACACTTTGGACAAAATTCTAAGTAATCAAAGGTATCCTGCTATCAAACTTGGTCTTGGTTTCCATGAAACTGTTAAAGGTGAATCTAGCTCACAAGGAAGTGCCAAAAATTCAGAGGATGTCAATGCAAAACCTGAAGTGTTGAAAGAAATAAAAGATCGACCAACAATCATGAATTCTCAAAGAAATTCATTCAAGAACGTTGAATGTTTTAAATGTCATAATTATGGGCATGTTGCAGCAAATTGCAGGAGCAGATCATTTCAGCCACAAACAAACAGGTTCTACTTAGAAAGGTACTCTAGTTTCTTCAGGGGATATTGTTTCTCATGTAACATGTATGGACATAAAGCAGTTGAGTGCAAAAGGAGAAAGATTAGAAATACTCATTATGATTCTTATGCTTATTTCTCTCGACACATGAGATGTTATTCTTGTAACAAGTATGGACATGTAGAAAAGGAATGCAGGTTGAACAGATCTGAGAAAGTGGACAATTTTCAGCACACAAATAGAAAGTTCAAACAAATCTGGAAAAGGATGGAGGACCGATCAGAAACGTAGGAAATTCTGACCCTATTGCAGTCATCCGCTTCTGAAGCTTACTTCTCTGATTGACTGCAGGAATGATGTGGGATACATTATCAGATTGAGTAATGTATCGTCACAGGGGGAGCAATGTATGATGTCTCTCATGTTTGATTTGATTATTCTGGTTATATGTATTTCTGACAGTGCATTTGGTGTGAAGAAAAGACAGGAACAGAAGGTAAAATTGCAGAAGGAGATGAAGGTGTGAAATTTTCTATATTTCACTTTCCATACGCGGGTTCTATGAAACAAAATCGCGTATACACGCGAGTTACAGCAGACACAGCCGCGTATGCTTTGATGATAAGAGAATTTATCTGATAGTTGAAGATCTGGAGCAGAGGTCTAGGGGGAGCATCAGTCTGACTGCTGATAATTGCACTATTAGCATCTTTCTGGTTATACTCATGATAATGAAATGATACATGGGTTCTTGTGTTGAATATTATGGATGAAGCCTGGTTGCTTTATGATGAAGAGCATTTATTGTTGAGATGAAAGTCCTATAATTCAGAGATAAGGGCAGCCCATGCAGAGATTGTTGTTGATGATGCTGATGAACGTTTTCAGGTTGCATAAGTTAAGAAGGAGCACTGGTTTAGGGGGAGCAGCAGGTTGCATACTTATGATTGCTTATTCTTTGGTTTTTGTGATACTCATGCTCAAATGATGATAACTTGGTACATGGTTTATTATGATGAGTTTTTGAGCCCTGGTTGCTGATAAGTATCTTTTGTACTCACACATGGATGAGTTGGATGTCATTTGATTCAGAAATAAATTATGCAGAGTGTGTTTCTATGGTTGAGAGATATTTTGCCTACTTATGTTACTTCATGTTAAATCTTGAATATCATGGTGATGTTGGACCACATAGATGATTGCTTGACACCTACGTGAAAATGTTGTTCTGATATGATAATCTCTCTTGGAAAGAGTGTATTGATGCTGCAAAGGATCTGAAGGCTTGGTTACTAATGTGCTTATGCTACAACCGTTGGATGACGCTTGAAGACACAACTACATTGTTCTAACTATCTGTAGTCCAGGGAAGCATTCAAATGTCTCAGAAAGAAGCTGAACTCTGTCTTTGCCTCACAGAGAATCATATCTGGTTGAAATTTAGAAGATGGCATTGGATACGTGGGTTTCATGAACCACAGTCACGTATATACGCGAGTTCCTGCACAGAAAACCACGTATGTTTGGTTGCTGGAAATTTTTGGTTGGTTCAGCTCTTTTCAGCACAACTGCAGTGCTGTTTAGAATCTCTGATATTGTTTGGTATCTCTGGTGGTGTTCCAGTTCTCTTAATTCTGTTTCTAATGTTTTGATGAAGATGCCTTGATTATTTGTTGGTGGAAGTTTTCAGGATGCACAAACTAAGGGGGAGTCTTAGTCATTTGGAAAGATTGCTTGGTTGCATAGATTCAGGGGGAGCATTAGCTTTGCTGACTATAATGCAATGTTGGCATTATGATGGTTCTGAAATATGTTCTCTTTCTTGAGGACTTTCTGGTGTTGGTCATAAATGGTCACATTTGTATTTTGATGAAAAGGTCTTGTTGAGACCCATGATGTAAAATTGTAATATTCAGTCATGTAAGGACTTGTCAAATTTTGTAAACCCACGTGGTTGGGTAGCTGAGTCAAATTTTGTAAATCCACTTGGTTGGGTAGCTGAGTTGAAATGTGTAAACCCACTTGGTTGGATACTTGAGTCTCATATGTAAATCCACTTGGTTGGATATTTGATGTAAGTATGAGTCTTTTGGTGATAGGAAGTTCATAAAGTCATGTACTTCATTGAAAAATATGTTTGAAGATTCAGCATGAAATCAGGGGGAGCTTGGTCACTTCAGTATACATCAGATCTGCAGAACGCTTCTTCTACATGAGGAGAAAAGGGGGTGAGTGTGTTGGTTTTGATCCGACTGTTGCCCTTGATGTCAAAGGGGGAGAGTGTGTTGGTTTTGATCCGCTGGTTTTGATCCACCCTTTCATTGGTTTGTGATCCGCCCTTTGCCCTTGATGTCAAAGGGGGAGAATGACATGGTGTTTGAATGAAGAGAAGATAATGATGTCAAATATTTGGGAAAGTGACATGGTGTCTTAATGTATCTATCTGTTGTGGTAACCAAACACCATCGTGGTTGCCATCAAGTCCAAAGGGGGAGATTGTTGGAAATATGATGCAGAGTGTTGTCCTTGATGGAAACCCACTGAATGGAGATGAAGACATGCGACTGTTGACATGTGTTGTCCTTGATGGCAATCCACCTAATGAAGTTATTCTTGACTTGATGGACTTGGTAATTTGATGTTTATTGACAATATGATGCTGAGTGTTGTCCTTGAAAAGCAACCCACTTGATGAAGATGATGACAACTTACTTGATGAAGTTGTGCTTGAGAGAATGTTCCTGATGAAGAAAATATGATGTTTCTACAGTGTGTACAGAAGGCAATGAAGAAAGGAATTTAGAATGTGCTCAAAATATGATGAAAAGAGTATGTCTCTTTGTATACGCGTATTGGCCTAGGGGAAGTCGCGTATGCATGCGGAAAATAACGTGCCAAGTCGCGTATGGGCAAAAGCGCTCAAAAAGTGCAAAACCAAGGGTAACCACCATGGTATTGACCCATTGCATTGGGTAATGATCCGCCTAATTGACCCCGTCCAGGTAGTTTTGGGCTCATGGTATTGTTTTGACCCATGGTATTGAAAAAGGGGCTCATGGTATTGAAAAAGGAAAACCTATATAAGGAGAAGAAATTCATTGTGCAAATCATGAGTGTGAGAGCAAGATGTCTGAGCTTGAATGAATACTTCTCTCTGAAGTATATCTGAATGGAAAGGGTTACACTTGAATGATAAATCTGAATGTATGATGCACCAATGATGAAGAAGGGGATCTAGATCTGAATTGCTCTTGTATTTGCTAGATCTGATTATGGAAGGCTTAGATCCGTGATGAGGCGAGCATCTAGGCGAACATCTGTCTGAAGCAAAAGGGTAGATCTGAACTGAATATCTGATCTGATGAAGTATGCTGCTCTGTAATGATTGAAGATCTATACGCTACTTCGCTGCGGAGGAAGCGCGTATATACGCGGCTTCAGCGAAGAGAAAGCGCGTATGCGCAATAAAATATACACTGAGGTATACGCTGGTTTGTGTGGACGGAAGCGCGTATATACGCGACATCAGTGAAGAGTAAGCGCGTATGCAAACTAGGGTTTGCTGAAGCAAGGGGTATGAAATATCTGATCTGTTCTGCTGTGTTTCTGCTATCTGATCTGTGTTGATATGTATCTGTTGATGATGTATGTTTGTACTTAAAAGTATGGAAAGGGTTCGATCTGGAAATATGATGAATTGTGGCCCGCAAGTTGTGTTCTATTGAAGTGGTTGGATCCAGTGTGAAAATTGATGAAACGTGGTCCAAGGTGGTGCTGAAGGTTGTAGCCTTCAGTCAGGGGGTCGTAGCTCCCTTCCAGGTGAGGCTGGTAAACGAGATCGGGGGGTCGTAGCTCCCTTCCAGGAGAGGCCGGTAAACGAGTCAGGGGGTTGGAGCTCCCTTCCAGGAGAGGCTGGTAAACGAGCGCAGGTGGGTGCCTGCGTGCTGGTCAAGTCTGCGCTAGCACATATGTTGTAAGATGTTTTCTCTATAATAAAATATTGAAGGCTGAGCAACTGCAGCGGTGGTTTTCTCCCGACTTGGGTTTCCACCTAAAAATCCCGGTGTTCATGTGTGATGCTTTGTGTGATGATTTATTCTGTTCTTACTGCACATGTTTACTGCTTATTGAATATCTGATGAATAAATGAAGGAATGATTTAAGTGAAGAATTAATGACATAAATAGATATCTGTGTATACGCGAGTTTCGTAAAGGGTATCCGCGTATATACGCAAGTCTGGTTCAGGAAAGTAGCGTATGAAGCAAGAAAAAGTGAAAGTTTTGAATATGCAGTAAATACTGATTCACCCCCCCCCCCCCCTCTCAGTATTTTTCCCAACAACAGGGTCCTTCTATTCTTCCATAGAAAAATATTGTTACAACAGATACAAAAAAAAGTACTGGCTTCAGAACAATCCGTGTAACAACTTTCTTGCTTGTCTTCATCTTGTTGCCATTGTTTCCAAAATACTCTTTCAAAATCGCAAATCACAAGTAGTGACGGAATTTACGTGCCCGCTGACTGTTTCAGCAACGGCCGATTGTTTCAGCACAACACGTTCCTTATCAGAAATTATCTGCGATCTTTTAGACTTGTGTTAGCAACAATCTACCTTCGATTAATGATGAAATATAAGAGTAATGTGGAATTATATGTAAACAGATTAAATATATAGTAAAGAGAAGGATTTCATATACCTTTGAATAAAATGGATGAAAATGATAATGAAACCCTTTTTAAATATAGTTATAAAGGGTAAGGTGGTGTCAACATGTATGGTAAAAATGGTACATTGTGAGGTCCTAACATCCCCCCCAGCTGAAAGGGTTGCATGTCCTCAGGAAACTTTTAGTCCAAGTCAGAGTCTGAGTACTGACTCTTTGCATGCAAGTTACTCAAGCAATAACTGTGGAAGGTGGCTTCTGTTGAAGATCAGAATCCCTGGTTGTTCTGCAATTTCTGCCATGCTACTACCTCGTCCCTGTTAGCCAATTTGTAGTGAGACTAGTATCGTTCTGCCGGCATCCATAAGACCGGGAAGTGAAAATGATAACCAATCCAATTCTCGGCACATTTCTAAATGCATCTGATATAGTTTGGTACCCTGGATAGTGCAGTTTGAAGATTATCAGGGCTAAAAGGGTTATACTCTTGTCTTTCCTTACATGACTGTTGCCAGAACATGGTGTTGGCCTTCAAGGCAGCAATTTCCTTGACTCTGATTAACTGATGACACTTTAGGAGTATCGAGGCTTGCAATTGCTGTATGTAGTTGCGCATTCCTGGCTTCTGCAAAAATCAGTGATATTCTGCTACAAAAATGGTTGGATTTGAAGGTTCCGGTCTTATCCAAAGGAGGCGATTATCCTCATTATACCTACTTGCATTAAAAGCAGTTTTCCATGTAATTTGATTGGCAAGAAATGAAACAAATGCCCTAATTGTATATCACCAACAATTGGATTCAGGTTGACCTCTCTATTATCAGGCATAGCCTGATTATGAAGATAAAGTTCACATAACAAGTGTTGGTCACTAGCGGGGGCCTCAACAAATGTTTTGACAAAATGTTCTGCTGTGAGCAACTCATGAGGTCTCCCATCCTTAATTGCCTTCAATTGAAAATAAATAAGGCATTCAGAAAGGAACAAACAATAATTCAAGGAAGGTTTCCTGGTGGCTAACAATTTTTGTACTAATGAAAACATCAAAACCAATTTATCTTTTAACTCCTTGATTTTTTTCTTAGAATCCTTGAGCTGTTGAAGTGTCTGCTCCCAATTATCCCAGTTGGCATACATCTGATTTTGCCAGGCCAACTTATGCTATTGTAATATTTTATCTTGATCCACAGCATATTGCTTCTTCCAGTTATTCATTATTTCCAATTGTTTCCATGGTGGAGTCTGTGTCCCGACATTGTAAGTACTGGGTTGGGACATCGTCTGAGTAGCTGAGCTGACTAACACAGGGCAGGATATCTGTGGCTTGGTTTCTTTTTCCATACTTTTTGAGGGCCCTACTGGTTCTTGTGTGACAGTAGGGCGTTCTTCTTTGATTGAAACTGATGTGGATGCCTCAGGCACTGGGATTTTGACTATTTTGTATCCTGCCTGTTGGTAAATGTTTCCACATTCATGGCACATGTATTCTTTACATGGGTCATTCTTTTGTGCTGATGTTGTATGTGCCAACATGTAGAGATTTAATTATTTATCAAAGGCTTCCCTTGCCATTACCAACTCTTTTTTATAGGCCTCTAGTTCTGACTTCAAAAATTCATTTTCCTCCAATAAAGATGCCATAGTGAGTGAACCTTGTGTGTTGGTTGATTTCGCTGGATTTGATTGCTGATCCACAGCTGTAGTTGGTTCTTGTGTTTCAGCTACAGCTGGTTTCCTTATATTATCATGCTTGGTGTATGATTTTTGCACCTCAGTAGCTGGTTCTTGTGTTTCAGCTTCTGAGTGAGTAACTGGTTCTTGTGGAGCAGTTACTGTTTGAGTAGTAAACGATGTCATATTACCTTGGGCATGTGGTTCTTGTGGAGCAGTGCCATAGGACGAGATGGGTAATGGTTGGGGAATTTGGAATGGCGATGAGGATTGAATTTTTAACAAGATAGTCGTAGGGTCAGGGGAAATGGGAGTGACTTCAGTTTCAACAGTCATTTTCATTTTCCTCCTAGGTAGGAAAGTAGAAAAGTCAGTGACTTCCATTTTCTTTTTATGAGAATATTATTTTCTAGGGGAAGGGCTATCAGAAGAGGTGGCAGTTTGGGATGTGGCCCTTGTTCGCCTTTTTGAGACAGAGACTGTTGCGGTTCGTCTCTTCCTTTTATGAGTAGGGGGAGATGGGGGTGTTTCAACTTGAGAGTCATCGCTAGAGATGTGGACAGTGGAGAGGGGTGACTCTGCTAAATGGGATGAACTTGGGGGTGGGTCAACTGGTTCTGAAGATGGGATCAATGGGGGATCAAGGATATCTTCCAGTTGTCGTTCATAAGAGCTTTCGGGAGTTTCTTGGGGAATTTCGACTTGTTGGGTAATTTCAAGGGCTTGCTGGAGAAGGAGGAGTGGATTATTCAGAGGGGGGTTTTGCTGAGAAAAACCCCTCTAAATTAATAATTGACATAAGCGATGATGGGTAAGGGATAGTGATGGGAATTTTACCCGTCTACAGTAATATGACATGTTTTTAATACATCCAAGCAGATAATAAGGAATGTTAACTAATCGACCATGCCGCAAATGATTCATTAAAACAAAGTCGTGTTGATAAACTACCTGGTAACGCCCCTCGCAAGTCAAATAGTGCTTGATGAACTCAGCTACTGTTGGCCATGGGCGAGGTAATGAATGCAAACTTATACCGCGGCCTTTATTCTCAACCTGTTCCTCTGGAAGAAGGAAGTCCTACTGTGCATTTAAAATGACTTGTTTTTTGCTAAACCAGCGAGCACCTGTGACCGGCAACCATGAAACTTGTATTATATCTTCCTCTGTGACCGAAATTCGGACCCCTTGGACCACGGAGTAATATTCCTTAAAATTCTGCGCAAACTCTAAAACTTGCTGAGGATCAAATTCTCCTAACCTTTCGAAGTATGTTATCCATCCTGCCTGCTGAAAAATTTGGTAGGCCTCCGGGAATAATTCAAGAAGAGTTATCGAGCCAGGCTCATGTCTGATAGTCGAACCTCCCATAGCTACTAACTTGAGTCACATGTAGAGGCGCAGAGAACAGAAACACAGGCTTTGATCAAGCTAATCGTTGCAACTGAGGATATGGAGTCTCAATGACGGCGTAAATAATGGATATGAGGAGTGATGGTGGATTGGATGGTGTGGAATGATGATTCAGTTTTCGAAATTCCCCCCTTACGTATGATGAAATGATGTTTAAGTGTGCGAGGATTGTAATCATTATGAGAAAGATCCTCTCTTTAAAATATTATTTAACTGTATTACATAAAAAACCACATACCTTATATTTTTACCTTTGTTTTTATAATTCGAAGTATAGAGTGCTTCATAATGGCTTGATACTGATGGAAGAATCTTTAAATTTCTCTGGAATGTAGAAACAGGAGCATATCAGGATCTACTCAATACTAGATAATATTCACCCAAGGGATCTGAAGAATAAAAGTGGAGAACTGAAAAACTTGTGTAAAAGAGGAAATAAATGGTGTTTTAATAATGAAAAGATGAATGACAGGTTGTTGAAAGTGGTGTTTCAGCAATGGAAAAATGAATGACATGTTGCTGAAAGTGGTGTTTCAGCAAAGGGAAAAATAAGGAGAATGGGATGTAAGGATTTGGGTTTAAGAAAAGTGGGAGAAGTACTTTCTAAGGGATAATTTCATCAGTAAGGAACAGGAGATACTAGCTGAAAGATGATATTTCAGGAATAGGTAGAAGTGGGGAAAAAAAAATGTAAAAAGGGAAAGATGGAGAAATGGGATAAGTAATAAAAGGGATATTGCTAGGAAATGGGTTGAAATGAAGGGAACAAAGCTTCTGTGATTGAAGCTTCAGATCTTCTTGTGATGAATCTGTCCTCCTTAATGAGTTCTTCCATAATCTGCAAAATTCAATTGTAACATGCCAACCCTTGATAGGGATTATTAGTTTTTAATCTAATCTAATGCTAGAAATACAATGCAGAAAATTAAATGCTGTGAGGAGCAGAAGACTCCCCTAGAAAAAGATAATGTGTATCAGTCATGCAAGCAGCCTTGAAATCTTCTTTAGAAACAGGGTGCTGGTACAAACGAAGCCTATGACCATTTACTAGTAGAGGTGTTTTAGAATCATCAATTGTTAAAAGTCTTACTGTTCCATTAGGAAAAATAGCATCTACTTCATATGGTCCAAGCCATCGTGTACGTAGCTTACCCTGAAAATTTTCAAACCGAGAGTCATACAATAAGGCCCAATTACCTTTTTGGAACTGCTTGTATTTGATGATTTTATCATGCCATTTCATTCTTTGTTGTTGAATCATAGTTGTTTGGTGAATGGCATCTAATATCTTTTCATTCAATTCAAGAAGCTGTTGCAGCCTAGCTGTCTGTACATCAGTCAAATCAAGGTTAACAGATAAAGCAGTTCTTAAAATTTTAATTTCAAATTCCATAGGAAAAACAACATTTTTACCATAAACCAATTCATAGGGAGAAAAACCTGCAGTATTTCTCCAGGTAGTTCTTTAAGCCCATAGTGCTTCAGGGAGCCTTTGAGACCAATCCTTCCGGTTATCCTTCACTGTTTTAGTTAGAATGGCTTCTAATACTTTATTTGTGCTTTCCACCTGCCCATTGGCCTGGGGGTGGTATGGTGTAGTCATTCTATGATGAATATGATATTTCTTAAGGGTAGATTTAAAACCATGAGAATTGAATGGAGGTCCTCCATCTGTAACTAGCTCTCTAGGAATTCCAAATCTAGTGAAGATCTCTTCAAATAAGAAAGCTAGGACAACTTCTTCATTGGCTCTAATAAGTGCTTTGGCCTCCACCCATTTATTCATATAGTCTGTAGAGACTAATATATAAGTTCTTTGATTGGATGGAGGATTAATGGGTCCTATGAAATCCAAGGCCCATCTTTCAAATGGTTTGGATACTACCTGGGGGTTTAATGGCATTTGATCTCTATGATTGGGTTGACCCATTCGCTGACAGTTGTCACAAGCCCTCACATATTTCTTTGCATCCTTAAATAATGAGGGCCAATAGTAACCCATCCTCAAAATTTTGTGTGTTGTTCTTTTATCAGCAAAATGCTCTCCGCAAGGGCCATCATGACAAGCTTTTAGTATGTCATACACTTCATCCTCCCTAATGCATCTTCAGATTTCTTGATCAAGCCCTGTGTAGAAAAGACACCCACTTATCCAGCTATACCTGGCACTTTGTTGAACAATTATTCTCTTTTCTCTGTATGACAGGGGTGATGGTAATTTTCCTGCAACCAAATAATTGGCAATATCTGCATACCACGGAGAGTGAGCAGAGACTGCAAATAAATACTCATCAGGAAAGGAATCATCTACTAGAATATTATTATCAGTTTTTAACCGTGAAAGGAAATCAGCCACCACATTTTCTTTACCAGGCCGATCTACAATTGTAATATCAAACTCCTGCAATAAAAATAGCCATCTGGTAACTCGAGCATTTGTGACAGATTTGTTCATTAAATACTTAATAGTCGAGTGCTCAGTGTGGAAAAAAGTAGAATAACCAGTGATATAATGTCAAAATTTATTAATGGCATAAATTACTGCAAGAAACTCTTTTTCGGTAACTGTATAATTAAGCTCAGCAGGGGTCATGTTCTTACTGATAAAATAGATAGCATAAGGAAGATGATTTTCCTCTTGTCCCAAGACAGCTCCAATTGCAGTGTCTGAAGCATCAGAAGATATATGAAAGGGAAGGGCCCAATCAGGTCCCCTCAAAATAGGAGCGATAGATAACTAATGCTTGAGTTCTACAAAGGCTTTCTGACAAAGATTAGTCCACTTAAATTCAACATTTTTCATAAGCAACACAAATAATGGAGAAGATATCTTAGAAAAATCTTTAATAAATCTTCTGTAATATCAAACATGTCCTAGAAAACTTCTCACGTCAGTTTGTGTTTTAGGAATAGGAAGATTCTGAATGACCAATATTTTAGATGGGTCTACCTGAATACCTTGAGATGAAATAAAATGTCCAAGCACTACTCCTTCACTCATCATCATATGACATTTTTCAGTACGTAGGGAGAGGTGAGCTTGGATACAACGTTTAAGTACCTTCTCAATATTTTGTAATGCATCTTCAAAAGACACACCATAAGGAGTAAAATCATCCATAAATATTTCCATAGAGTCATTCAGCATATCAGAAAAGATTCCTATAATAGCCCTCTGAAAATTTGCTGGTGCATTACATAGCCCAAATGGAAGAACTCTATAAGCAAAAGTTCCCCGAGGACTAGTGAAAGTGGTCTTGTCCTGGTCTTGGGGTGCAATTCTAATTTGGTTATACCCACTGAATCCATCTAGAAAAGAAAAGAATCTCTTCCCTGACAGACTATCCAACACCTGATCAATGAAAGGTAAAGGAAAGTGATCCTTTTGAGTAGCTTTGTTTAAGGCTCTGTAATCAACACACACTCTCCATTTCCCGTTTTTCTTAGGGACTATTACCAATGGGGAAACCCATTCACTGTCAGATATGGGGTATATAAATCCTGCATTAAGCAATTTCTGAAGTTCTTCTTTAACAATTTCCCTTAAATTAGGGTTCATTCGTCTTTGGGGTTGACAGACTGGTCAGCATCCTTCTTTAATATAAATTCGGTGAGTACATAATTAAGAAGAGATTCCTTTCATATCCATGTAATCCCATGCAAATGCTTCCTTATTTTCATGTAATAACTTCATTAACTGCTGTGTTTCAGCGACTGTTAGATCAGGATTTATGTTTAATGTCTTTCCAGGTTTGATTTCGACTGTTGTGCTTTTAGATGAGATGGTGGTTAATGTCTGAGATAAATCTTTAGATTCAATCTTTTCCTGGATATCCGTTTCAAAAATTGCAGTCAATTGATTGTGTGTTTCAGCAATTACAGAGGAAGGTTCGCAAATAAAATTATTAATTATTTCATCCTCTGTGTTGTCTTTAAGAGTTAAGGCTTGTCCGATAGTTAAAATGGGCTGAATAGTATTATCATCATAATCCATCCACACAGAATCTTCATTATTAATTATGGGTGTAGCATGAGGATAAAGAGTAAGCTGTTTGGTTTCATAACCATTAGAAATTGTCATTGAACTAGATCTGCAACTGATAAAGGCATCGGCTGTGGCCAGCCATGGCCTCCCCAGAATTAAAGGATGTCCCCCCAGCTTTGTTTTAGTTTGTAATACGACAAAATCAGCTGGGTAATTCCAGGATTCAACTGAGATAACTAGATCTTCAACAACTCCTTCTGGTTTAATTGTAGAACGGTCAGCCAACTCTAGGATAGTTGGTGTATCTCTGATTGTGTTATTCAGCTGTAACAACTGTGAAGTTTCAAGAGTCATAATGTTTATTGCAGCACCTAGATCTACTAGAACTTGAGGAATCATTGTTTTACCAATTTGAACTGTCACAGTAGGATGGCTGGGGTCACCATATTTCACAGGAGGGGTTTTTCTGGACATTAATGCAGATAAGTCACCCATCACATGAACTGTAATGGGATCTTTAGTTTTCCTACCAGGTTTCTTAACACAAATGTCCCTTATGGTTCTGGCATAAATTGGTACATCTCTCAGTGCCTGTAAAAGTGGAATTTTAACATACAAGTTTTGCAATTCCCCTAAAAGATTAAAAGCAGGTGTTTCAGGCGTTTTGGTTAAAACTAAACGCTCGGGGAATGGTGGTTCTGTTATTTCAATACCCTTATTAGAGGGTGGTTGTGCTTTTTTATGTTTCTCAGTTTCCTCTTTATCAGAATCAGAAGAGGTTATATCATCGATGATAGGTTCTACTATTTTCCCGGATCTCAAATGAATATCATTAAATTGCATAGTAGGAAATGTAGGCCGATTCTGAATATCAATGACTTGCACAACTTTATTATTGGGGTTAGGATTTGGTTGCACAGGTAGTTGGGGTCTCATTTGATTATTTGGTGGAGCATTTGATGGTAGAGGAAGTGGTTGTTGAAATTGAGAAAATTGATTTGGATACGGGAGTTGTTGGCTTCTCCAATTTGAATTCCAAGGATTAAAAGAAGATGGCTGTTGTGGGGGCCAAGGAGTCCACATTGTAGGATCAACAAAGGGAGGGTTTGATTGTTGCATGGGTGGGAATTTCAATTGATTAAAGGGTGGGTATTGCATTTGATTAAAGGGAGGGTAATTTGTCTGACTGAAAGAAGAATAATTATTCCAACGATTAAATGGCATACTAGAATTCATACCTTGTCCTTTTGGTTGCCATTGTCTTCTTTGTGTTAGCAGGTAAACTGCTTCAGCTTCTTCTTCCGTTGGCTGCAGTGCTGCCTTGATTCCTGGTAGAGAGGGACATTGTTGTGTTTCATGATCTTTCTCACAAAGGGTGCAGATTGGTATTTTGTCCAATGGGCATTCCCTTAGTGGATGTTTGTCTCTGCATTTCGGGAAAAAGACAGCTAGAGCTGCTTCTGCTTCAGCCTGCTTCTTTTTAACCTGCAAGGTGTCAATTTGTGAAGCAAAAGAACTTAACATCTCAGTTTTAAATTCTTCAATTAAATTACCTATTTTAGCTCTTGTTTCTCCCCCACTGGCTGATTTCTACACTCTTGAATAGGTGGGATCTCTGTTACTTACTCTGTTCTTTGCAGCTCCTCTTGAACATCTTTTACAAAGTTCAACAATCTCATCATATGATTCTTTAGATATATCTCCCTTGCCAAGCATGTTTAACATGTCTAAACAATCTTCCCTTAATCCTCTAAGTAATATTGTTTTGTGAATTTCTTTACTTATATTCGGATGATCAGATCTCTGCAGATTATACTACAGCCTTTCCACATAGTCCTCCAGATTCTCGTCCAGTTTTTGTGCCATGTTGAATAGTTCGTCCCTCTTTTCTCTCGTCTGAAAATATTCTTGATATTTAAGAATAAATTTATGTTTCATCTGTTCCCATGTTGTGATTACCTGACTTCCAAGGCTCATGAACCATCTTAAAGCATTTCCTTTTAATGTTGCTAGAAACAATTTCAACTTTTGAGCATTAGTAACATAATCATAACTTCTGCATAATATATCAAATTCAAAAAGAAATTCATCCGGATCTTCAGAGGATAAACCATGGAAGTTGGGTAAAGCTGACAATGGAATATTCTTCATAAGAGTTGTTCCTCTAGGGAGATCACTGATAGGAAATCCCAAGGTAGAGAGAGAATTTTCATCCCTTCCTTCTCCTTCGGGATCTACACGTCCTCCACCAAAGAATTCTTCGTTGTTTCCTTCCATTGGCTGTTCTCCTACTGCACTTGCTCGATCCTCAAGATCTTCTACTGGCTTCTCAATTTTTTCCATTGGTCGTCCAACACTCTCTATTAGTTCCTCAACGTGCTCTGCTAATTTGCTAGCACTTTCTCTGACTCTCCAGCACTGATTGCTGGTTCTTTAATATCCGTTACTGGCTCCTCTATGTTTTCAGGGCCCACGACTTCCTCTGTTTTGTAATCCGATTGAGGGGAGTGCTGAAGCTTTGGTCTTCGAGAACTTAATCTCTGTGATGATTCAACCTTTGATACAATCTCGTCAATGAAAGTCTTTATTCCTCCCCTTCCTTTTCCCTTGCCACCTGTAGGATTAGTTTTCTTCTGGGTTCCGCATCCTCTCATATAATCTGCACGTCTAGAAAGAAAATATTAATGCTTTTGAAATCTATAATTTCCCTCCCCAGCAATGGCACCAAAATGTTGGCCGCTTTAATTGTTTTAACAATTCAAGCTCCACATAAATTGTCAACCCGGGAAGGTCTGTTTATTCCAAAGAAAATCACGCACTGGATATGCTCAATTCCAAAAGAAAGATAATGTTGTAGTAAAAATCACACAATTATACAAATCTAACTATTCACACCCTGCTTTAACAAAGCTGAAGTCTACTTGTGTTACAGCAGAAGCAATTCCCCTATTGCAATCTTTCATTAAAAGAATCCTAGGAAAAGATAATGAAAGGAAATCACCCTGTAGGAAAGGAAACCAATCAACCATAACAGGGAACAGGACCCTATTCCTCCAAACAGGAACTTCAACACCTGTTGCCTGACACTAATCACACTGTAGAAAATATCAATCCAAGAAAATAGGACCCTATTCCCATGAACAGGAACCTTCAGCACCTGTCTCCTGATACTAATCACACTGCAGGAAAAGGAGAGTCAACTTATGGGGAACAGGACCCTATTCCTTTGCACAGGAATCTTCAGCACCTGTTTCCCGGCATCAATCATACATTCAAACAGATAACAAAAAAAGATCTTTTGGCTTCTTTAAGAATGAACGTTACCAAACTCATGCAGCGTTAAAGAAAACAAAGTGCTTAAAGAACTACAGAACTATGCAAATGATTATTCAGTAAACAGATTTAAATTAAGGTGCAAATATCATAAATAAATTCAACAAACTACAGGAGCAATCGGGTGAATCTTGTGATGAAGGCGGGCCCTTTCCTTCTCACAAGATTCCCCGGGGAAAAGAGTTAAATTGAAGCGCTCAAAAGAAACCTTTATTCATCTGTCAAAAAGGAATGATACATTACAATGGAGTCTTGCTCCTTTCCGCTCAAAATAATGTTTTTCCTGTAGTCTCTAACTCCTCTTCTAATAATGATGTCTCCTCTTTTTAAAGAGGAGACATCTATTACAGCTACATCAAAGCAAATCTATATTTATCCAGATCTGTTCTTCTATCTTAAAACAGGGTCCTTCTATTCTTCCATAGAAAAATATTGTTACAACAGATACAAAAAAAAGTACTGGCTTCAGAACAATCCGTGTAACAAATTTCTTGCTAGTCTTCATCTTGTTGCCATTGTTCCCAAAATACTCTTTCAAAATCGCAAATCACGAGTAGTGACGAAATTTACGTGCCCGCTGACTATTTCAGCAACGGCCGATTGTTTCAGCACAACACATTCCTTATCATAAATTATCTGCGATCTTTTAGACTTGTGTTAGCAACAATCTACCTTCGATTAATGATGAAATATAAGAGTAATGTGGAATTATATGTAAACAGATTAAATATATAGTAAAGAGAAGGATTTCATATACCTTTGGATAAAATGGATGAAAATGTTAATGAAACCCTTTTTAAATATAGTTATAAAGGGTAAGGTGGTGTCAACATGTATGGTAAAAATGGTACATTGTGAGGTCCTAACACTGCGCAGTGGGAAAAATCAGTTCTCAACCCTTAAACCTGGCTCACTGAGCTCCAAAACTACACAATCTACTTGTCCATTCTAACCTGAACTACACATCGTGCAATATCAAGCTTCAAGCTTCACCTATGACTGCCTGAGTTGAATAATTACGTAGTCACTAAGTCTTTCCCTCAACCTACCAAATGATTTCGGCTCAATCAGTGGATCATCATGTAGTATCCTAGACTAGGGTTTTATCATATTGATGTAGTATTGTCATGGGTGGATTGCAAATGCAGGTACTCTATTATGCTATGAAAAGATGATGAAGAAGGAGTTGGAGCAAGAGGACATGCTAGATGAGACATAAGGACCTGAGGAAATAAGATGATCATTAATAAATAATATGAATGAACACCAGACTATAACAGAAGATGAAATATCAAGACCACATGGAAGACTCCTTATCTTCAGGTCATAAGGAGGAGGAAGAAGAAGAACATACACCATCTTTTCGAGAAGACAAAAATAAATAAGAAGAAAATAATGGCTTGAGATTGCCATGTCATCATGTAGTCCATGTCATCTATGTCATTTCATGAGTCATCGTGTGCCATATCATTTTTTGAAATATGTAATTTAATATTGGAGAAATATAATGTAAAGTGAATTCCAAGAGTCATTCATGTAATGTGAATAGTCATGTAGGAAGTAAAAAGGTCAAGAGAAGTCAAATAATCATAAGGGTAGCCCAAGAGTCACAAGGGAGGTGAAAGATCACCCAATTTTTTATATATACACAACCATGGTACAAGCAAAGGGATTTTTCAACTTGGCTCCTCCCGCAGGGAATTATAGAGACAACTTAGTTCTTTTGAGGTGCAAGGAGTGACTACAACACTGCACTATTGGAGCTAGTGTTGTTCATTATATACATGTGTCTTAAAGCTTTTACTTAATAAAAGAAGCCTCATGGCCAACACGCTCTTCATGCATGGATTATGAATTTTTGTAAGACTATTTTGTGGATGTTTATATTTCATGTTTGCTTTCATATGTGCTAAAGTATTTGAACTATTTCAGTTATTTTAGTATTTATCATATTGAGAATGTGTTGTAACGATTATTCTCTTTGTCCCATCCTTGTGGAATATTCCATTGGATATTGGACAAATCTTTCTTGTTGATTGGTTGTAATGACCATTGCATCTTTGTGGACTATTCCATTGGATGTTAGACGAATACTTCTTAGTTGTGCGGGTCTCTACTAAGGTGGTACTATTACCTCTCTATTAGAGGCTCACTTATTTCTCTCACTCCATAGTAGAAGAACCATGACACACCTACAACCATGCACTCATTAGGAACACTTAATTGATTTTCGAAGGCACATATGCACTCCTCTTTCTTTCTGATAGTTAGAGCCAAGGAAAATCTATAAGAATACACGGAAACTAGGTTGATTCTATGTATGGGGATCCTACTCGAAGCAATGTGAGGTATAATTGGGAATTCACCTCAGGAAGACCCCATTGGTTTATGGATTTCTAGCACCATAAAAAAAATGGCGCTAGAAGGAGGACAATATGACAACTCATGCCCGTTGAGTATGTTTTGAACCTCTTATCTAAAATGACTCCTCTTCAAATATTACTCCTGGGGTGTTTCTCTAATTTATCCATTTGTCAATTTTCAATCCACGAAGATCCTCTCTATCAATTTTCTCCTTTAAAGTTTGATGGTGAGGATGGAACATCCATAACCAAGAACATTTTTTATTTTGTTAAATTTTGTGAATCTTACGAAATCGATGATGAAGAGTTTTCTTGAGTACTTTTAATCCTCACCCTTAAGGTTGTGTTAATCGATGGTGCCATACCTTACCACCTGCTTACATCCATTCATTTCACGATTCCTCAAGGAGCTTCATCAAGCCTATGATTGGTATGATTACCGATATGTTTAGAAAAGAATCAATTAGTTAAGAATGAAGCCCAATGAATCATTTGAGGATTTTTCTAATCGATTCCTTAACCTTTGTTGTGAATTTCCTAAAGAATACATATTGGGATTTATTTAAATAAAATTTTCAGCATTTGGTTCATATCTCTTTGCACTGTGAATCCAGGCCACCTGATGTTTCTTCTTCCCCAATACTTGTGAACCATGAGACACCTCTAATTACAGAGAAGGAATTCACTACTCCTTTTGTTCCTTGTCCTCCTCCTTTTCCAATTCTAATGAGGGTGCCTCTTTGCAATGATAATAGAGTTTGGAGATGATATTCTAATAAAATTTCTAATACATCTTCTCACTCTTCTTCTGCTTTTCATGACTTAGATTCAATGGAGGAAATCCCATAATTTCTTATGAAGTCCATGGTGAGGACTAACTCCCCCATTCTGCAAGATGATGTTACTATTCATAAATCTATTCTTGAATCTGATTTGGATTTTTGTTATTCTCTATCATCTACATGTCATGACTCTTTGTACCATGATCCACCAAATCAATCTACTTCACCAACCATTTTTTCACACTCTCTTACTTTTCAAGTTGCTAGTTCAACTTGCGATCAGATTCATGGTAGTCACATTACACAGGTAGAGGAGCATGAAGGTGAAGATTATTTCAATCTTTCTTCTCTTTTTCAAAATCCTCCATGTGAATATGATGTGCTTCCATTATTGGATGATTTTAAATATGAATCAAATGCAATTAATTCTTCCAATCAATCTGTATCCTTGGGAAAAAAATCATTCCGATGATGACGAATTTGTTGATGTATCCAATCACGAAAGCGCAAGTGAATCATCTAATCTTTTTATTTCTCATGAATACTTTACTTTAGATCTAGAATATGATTTAGTCAAAGAATATTTCCTTATCGAAACTTCCTCTTCATTTCAATATTCCTTATGCTCTATCGTTTTCAATACATCTACTTGTGATGGAGATTCTCCATGCTCTTCAAGTTCTTCATCCGATGATTTAACTTCTGAATTGAAAATTTGTGGTGATATTATCCATGGTGAAAACAAAAACAATCAAATCATTAAGTACTCTTTCCATCCCTCTTCATCTCTTCTTTTGAATGAATAAAACTCTCCAAACCAACTTTGTCATGAAATTTCTCCAACTCATACAACTTCATTTTTGTGATCAGTTGAATCTTTCAAATTGATTAATCTGTTTGTTGAAATTGAAAAATCCCGTCATGTCAGTGAAAAAGATGGTTGCCATCCGGTGAGTAGTTCTCTTATTGAAACTAGTGGTAGAATTTATCCTCACACCATGCATGATCTATTTCAATCTTTAGGATGCAATTTTACAATCCTTGAAAGTTTCGATACTTATCGCAAATTTGAGGCACTTCAACTTCCATTGATGGTTATGTTAGGATCTAGAAACTTTCCTAAGCCCCTCGAAATAAGTCAAATCTAGTTTCTCTCACACAACTCTTCTCTTTGCATGGTTTCAGTTGATGTAAATATTTTTTTGAAATATGTTTTGTATTTCAGATGCAATATTTCTAACTTTCAATATTTGGTTTCTGATCAGATTTAAGAATCTTCTTCAGTTGATACATATTCATGAAAAAACACCACATCAAACTCGGGTTTGGAATGTATATCTCTCATAGAGTCATGGAATTGTGAAGTTGATCATTTCAAAAACTATATTTTACGAAGGGATCATGCTTATCGGATTCATTTCTTAATACTCAGCTCTTGGTTTTTCTTACGAATGTTGTATTGCAAATATTTCCCCTCATTGCACCTAAAATCCTCTTGAGTGATAATCAATGCACAAGTTATCACACGAATAAAATTATTCTATGTTCACTACATTCTAACTAGTCTCATGTGTTTGTTGTGTTGTCATCCCTTTTAATTTTTTTTTATGATTATTATGCTTTTACAGTTTGTCACTAGTTATAGGAAAATGGTTTGTCACATTCATCTTGTGAGGAAGTTGGTTTGATTGTTCAGAGCATTCAAAAATCTGTTCAAATTGATTTATCTTCGTTAATTACTATCTAGGAATATGATTCTTTAATCAGTCCATATGATCATAATATTAACTTTTATTCGTTCTATCATTTTCCCACCAGTATATTTGATGAAATTGTTTCACATCAATTAATATTTATGGTTTATCTCACCATTTAGATACTTATCAAGCAGTTGAGGCACCTCAGCCTTTGTTGATGGTTATGTCAGGTCCTCACTATCCTGACAAGACTTCTAAATATGATCATATCTATTTTCCCTCACAAGATTCTCATCATGACCCTGTAGTTTTAATTAAATATTCATTATTTGAAAGTTTTTAGGATTTTCAAGAAGATTGTTTCGAATTTCATGATCCAATCTCCAAATGGTTTCAGTAATCTTGCTTGGAAATCTCCATTGCAAATAACAAGTTTCAACCTTTTCTCATGCTTTCTAAGGAGGATGACATAGAAGAAGGTTAATTCGCAATAACTTTTCGAGGTTTTTCTGATTATGGTTTCCATAAAAAAGGTAAGAATGCAGACTAGTTAGAAGTAGTGGGTGTGACACATTTTTCTACCCATAGGGAAGACCCTATTTTTGTTGTGAAAGTTATGCAATGTTTTATCTTTTCTCTTGCACATTACTTTATATATGGTTTAATTGTTTGTATCTTTGTGGATTTAGGTTAGGAACAACTATGGTGGCTACATTGGAAATTTCATTATATGTGACCCTGACCTTTAGTTGTTTATGTTAGGAGTAGGATTAACTGCATTATAGTTTCCCCTCTCTT
The DNA here is from genome assembly GCA_034641835.2 of Pinus albicaulis. Taxonomy (NCBI): domain Eukaryota; kingdom Viridiplantae; phylum Streptophyta; class Pinopsida; order Pinales; family Pinaceae; genus Pinus; species Pinus albicaulis. The sequence continues at coordinate 1,764,871,593 of CM076580.1, read as the reverse complement.
GCACTCATTCCACACATGTTATCTTTACTCCTTATTGTCTTTTCTTACTGCTTTCTTGCATCATGTTTGGTTTAGCCTCCTTTTTTCGTGCTTTGGTTTTTCTTTCTTGTTCTATCGTGTCTTTTATTTTTTGTTATGTTGATAATACTTTGCATGAAAGAAGTCCTATTTGGGCTCTATAGATGATTTGGAAAAATAGGATAAGGAATTTTTGACACTAAAACATTTGGCTAACTCCCTGTCCTTTTTCCTTTTCTTAGTCACACATTTTGCTCGATGATGTTTCGACAGAAAATATGATCCGTACGTAAGGAGAGTTTTGGTCAAACCATGGTACTTGTGTCTATTCAGGAAACCTTATGCCCACACTCGGTTCTTTATGTTCAATGTTTTCACGCTTATCCAATTAGTAAAAGAGAAGAAAGGTAAAAATCTAAATGAGCAAACCAATACCAGGGGTCTTATATATGATTCTCCAAAGGGACAACCTTTCCTTATCTCAATAAGTCGAGATAAATCTTCCACCCATGAAATAAATAAGTGTCAATGCACAATCCTCTTTAAATATATAAATAAAGGAGAAAGAAGAGAAAGGCTTCCTGTGCAGAGAGATGAAGCAAGAAACTCTGCCGGGGTAATTTCCAGGCTTGCTTCTAGTGGAGGAATGTTTGTGTTCATGTAGTGACTACTCAGCATTCTTTTTAGGCCTGATAGTAGTGGAGTAACACTAGAGATGAAAAAAATATACGCTGAAAATATAAATCTCGTGAGCTATACTGCCCTTTCCATTTTGAAACATTGAGATATTGTGGATCTTATTTTTGTGTTTAATTGAGAGGGCACAAAGGGGACCATGTTTATTCATAGGGTAAGTGGGGAGGCCAAAGTGATATGCATGATGAATCAATACTCCCTAAAGAACTAAGACCTTGTATAGACGAATTGACCAAGGAAGAGAATATGGAGTTCTACCAGTGTGTCGCTACAAAAAACACCCTCCAAAATTTCACCTACACTTGAATTTTGGAGCCTATTGTAGATCTTGCGATCAGTCATTCTGGGTCACTTCTTGATTGATCGAAGTCACTTTCTCACACATGATCAGTTTGAAATGAATTCATCAACGCATTCTTTTACACAATATTGGAAAATCATAGCACATTCCATCGAGGCAGTGTCCGTGTAATTTTCAATCCATGTCAACAGTGAATGCACATTGTTATTGACAATACCCTGCATTTGGATATGTTTGTAGTTACATTTTGGTGAGTTTTCCAAATTGTTGCTTTTGCACACCTTCACTTTAGCGAGTGTTATTTTCATTTTTTCAACTGTCTCTTTTTCTTTCTTTCACTTTAATTATTGTCATTTTCATGTCATCTTCGCTATAACATTTTTCACTTTCATTGTCTTTCACGTATCACAAGTGTTGTTCCCCCTTTTCTCTTCATCTAGTAAATGTCGTCTTTTTTCATGTTAGCTGTTGCATAATCTGTATAAGCTTGTTTTGGTGGTTTCAAGGGGGAATATTTGTGTAAATGAGTTGATATAACCATGTAAACATATTTCACATGCATTCCCAAATTTTTAAGCACTATCACACAAGTTTCGTCACGGTCGTCGCAAAGTATATATTTATATTCGCACTTTTCATAAGTCATTGCAAAGTTGTCACACTAAGGAAAGTATGTTGTCACATTTCCTAGATGATCTATGTTGTTATTTTTTAAAGTGTTCTAAGTTTGTGATAATAGTCAAGTAATATCATTGTTCACATTAGTCTCATTGATCTCACACTTAGTCAAATTCTATAAATTTCCCAGCAACTTAGCCTCATCCGCCCCCCTTCAACTTCGAATTGCACATTTCTAGCCCTCAAGCTGCAACCCTTACCATTGACATTTTGCAATATAAAATTCATGCCTCCAAGGGCTATGCACTATGCCGATCCATTTCTCAATCTTGGACCTTGGCCTCCAAAATTGCGCAATTCAGCCCTCCATCCTGAACCCAACTGCACATTGTGCAGTCTCTGTGCTTAAGCTCATCCAATGAGCTCCTACACTACACAATTTCATAATCACCAGGTCTACTATACCTCCCATAACCGCATAGTTGGCTGAAACAATGAAAACCCCTTATCCCAGTTCACTGTGTCCCAAAACTGTGTAATATTCCTGCTCAGTCCAACCTCAATTGCATATTGTGCAGTGTCAAGGCTCAAGACCAACCCTTGAGCTCTTGAGTTGCACAATTGCACAATCACTTGGGCTCCTTTTCCTTCTAGAAATTCACAGTGGTAAAAATCAATGCTCAAACCTTCATATTGGCTCACTTAGCTCCAAATCCACATAATCTACTTGCCTAGTCCAACCACAACTACACATGGTGTATTCTCAAGGCTCAAGCTTCACCTATGACTGCCTGAGCTGTGTAATTGCATAGTCACTGAGCCTCTCCCTCAACCTGCCACCCGGTTCCAACTCAGTTAGTGGATGATCATGCAATATCTTAAATTATGGGTTTATCAGACTGATGTTGTCTTGTCATGGGTGGATTGCAGATGCAGGTACTCTCTTATGCTACAAGTTGATGAAGAAGGTTATGGAGTAGAAGGAAATGTTAGAAGACACCTAAGGAGATGAGGAGATAATATTATCATAAAGAAAGAAGATGAAGTAACACCAGACTATAAGAGAAGATGAAAGATCAAGACCACATGGAAGACTCATCTTCAAGTCATAATGAGGAGGAAGAAGAAGAACATGCATTAGGGGAATTTTGAGGTCCAAAATGGGCCTCCAAAGAAAAATGTACAACTAAAATAAACTTTATAAGAACCAACAAGATTTCAGATGATGATGTCAACCATGGGGGATGATTCACCATTTTTGGAGTAAAAATGTAAAAATATTAAAAGATAATAAAATATTAAAACTATTTTTTCAACTCATATTTTAAACTTATTTCCCAAATTTTTTACTCACATTTCAAGTGGGATTACTCGTTGGATGCAAAATTTAATTCCTCATCCATGGATTACCCATGTTGCATACTTTCGATGGACCCTGCTACATGAAAAATGAGAAATACATGAAAAAACGTGATTGTAATAATGTTTTCGTGTATTTCTCATTTTTCGTGTAGTAGGATCCATCTAAAGTATGAAACATGGGTACTCCTTGGATGAGGAATAAAGTTTTGCATCCAACAAGTGTTTCCGCTCAAAAGATGAGTAAACCCATAGGGAGATAAGTTGAAAATATGAGTTGAAAATATTTTTTTTTCTTTTTTCCCTCTAAAATTTGATGATGTAATCAAATATTATTTTATTATTTCCACTATTATTTTATAATTTCCTTAGGAGGCTCATTTTAGACCTCAAAATTACCCTAATGCACCATATTTTCGAAAAGGCACAAAAAAAGTAGCAGTAAAGAATTGCTTGACATTTCCATGGAGTCAGTGTCATCAGTGTCATGAGTCATCATGTGCCACATCATTTTGTGGAATATTTAATTTAATATTGGAGAAATATAATGTAAATTGGAAGTCCAAGAGTAATTCATGTAATGTGAAAATTCATGTAGGAAGTCAAAAGGTCAAGAGGAATTGAACAGTAATGAGGGTAGCCCAAGAATCACAAGGGAGGTGAAGGATCACCCCATTTGTTATATATACACCCTCATGGTAAAAGAAAAGGGATTTTTCACCTTGGCTCCTCTCACAAGGCACTAGAGAGACAAGCTAGTTCTTTTGAGGAGTAAGAAGTGGCTCCAATGCTCCACTATTCAGGAGCTAGTGGTGTTCATTGTATACAGTGTCTTGGAACTTTTACTTAATTATAGAAGCCTCATGGTCAACACGTTCTTCATGCATAGATTATGCATATTTGTAAGACTACTCTACAAATGTTTGTATTTTATGTTTTCTTTCATCTATGTTAAAGTAATTGAACTATTTTAGTTATTTTAGTAATTATCATATTGATAATGTGTTGTAATGATTGTTATCATTATCCCATCCTTGTGGAATATTCCGTTGGATATTAAACAAATATTTCTTGTTGATTGGTTGTAATGAATGTCACATATTTGTGGAATATTCCATTGGATGATAGACAAATCCTTCTTGGTTGCGTGTGTCTCTACTAGGGTGGTACTATTACCTCTCTCTTAGAGGATAACTTCTTTCTCTCCCTCCACAGCAGAATAACCTTGACACACATACAACCAAACAATCACCAGACACACTTACTTGCTTTTCGAAGACACATATGAACTCCTCTATCTTGATGACAATTAGATCCAAGTAAAATCTATAAGAATACATGGAAACTAGGTCGATACTCAGGATGGGGCTCCTACTCCAAATGATGTGAGGTCTAATTGGGACTTAACATTGGGGAGACCCCCTTGGTTGACGAACTTCCAACACCATCAATACTTAGTCAATTTATTCCTCTGCTTGAGCTATTATTTTCTTGTGTTTTTCATTAATAAATTAGGCCCCTATTATTTAGGAAATTACTCAAGTTGAATTTCTCAATTCCTTAAGTTGATCATTTGATTGCATGTAACACCTATACACTCAAGACTAGTCTACAACTGATGTTACATTGTCTTAGAATCTCCACCAAGCCTGGGGAACTCGAATTCTCTTCATCATGCACTGGCTATTTTGGGTTGAATGATTAGTTTACTAGATGATCACTAAGTTTGAATGAATTCCCACTGCACAAATTGACCCTCCACTTGTTCTTCCAATTGTTGGAACTAGTTTAACTGAAAACAACCTTAGATAATTGACCTTGATTGCTGAAAATTAGAAATCACACACACTTAACTGAATTCTAACTCATTCAACTCGAATTTACCGAGTAAAATGGGTGACACAAGCCATGTTACAAAAGTTAACATCATCCAAGTTGTAAGCTAATGTGGAAATTTGAATTTTCTCAATTTAATCATGGAAAAATCAAATTGAAAATTTTTTGCTGCATTTTTCAATAGTTGGATCCACTAAGCGGACAATTGTAATCTACAACCAAGATAATTCTTGGATCATAAATGCTAAGAAATTGTAATTGAAACAATTCTTTGGGTATGTCTCTCAATAGACTTGGTAAAAGTAGTGAATGTTATAGACTAGGATTACATCTTAGGGAGAAATTGCAGGTCTAAATGGCATGAAAAATTATTTGTCATGATAGGGTTTCCATTAATATTCTTATTTATGATTAATATTCACATTGGAACTATTTCCAAGAAACCTAATTAGTATAATTTCTAAGTAGGTGTAGGATGATGATTTGACATGCTTGAGAATGTTTGAGGTAGGAAATTCAAGCACTTCCAAAGTAACCTTATTATACCTATTTAAATATTTGACTTATATAAGTGATTGGAATGGTAATTTTCCCTATTTAGATGTAATTTCATTCCCTTCAGAGAGATATTTTTTAATTCTATATTGAAAGAGAGTTACAACTTCTATAAACCATGGAATAATTTTAGACTGAAAATATAGAGAACCCCATCAAAAGGTTGAGTTCTAAAAATTTGTACATTTCTAATTTTTAAAGGCTCTAAACTTGTTAAGTTGGAAGGCCAACTTGGATAACATAATTAATGTAAATGGTTAAGAAAAAATTCATAGGGTGTTGAAACTGTTGGCAATCTAGGCTTACTTTTAAAGGTTGTTTATGGTCACTCTTTCTCATGTCCCCATTTGATGCCCTTGGTTAAAAATGTAATTAAGTGTTAGGGATAATTCACCTAAAAAATGATAAGAAGCCAATAATAATAGTCCAATTTGTGGGGAGATGTTTTACACATTATTTTGTCACATATAGGCAAATGATGTCAAATCTGGATCTTTCACCATCAGAAGAACTATTGCTATCAATTCCCAGAAAATATGGAAGAAATACCTCTCCATAAAGGATAATAATATTGTATTGATACCTTAAAAACCCTATATTTGAATATCATTGCATGTACCAGCTTTATAACCCGCGACATCACATCTTGCATAGCTAACATTTTGCGTTATTGTCACAACTTGCCTTATAAAAAAGTGCATCGGTATTTTTACATGGGTAAAAAAACATTAGAGAAATTTTGAGGTCTAAAATGGGCGTCCTAAGGAAATTATAAAATAGTAGTGGAAACAATAAAACAAGATTTGATTACATCATACAATTTTAGAGGGAAAAAATAAAAAACTAATTTTTCAACTTATCTCCCTACAGTTTTACTTAAATTTCGAGCGGGAGCACTCGTTGGATGCATAATTTAATTCCTCATCCAAGGAGTACCGATGTTTCATAATTTCGATGAACCCTGCTACATGGAAAATGATAAATACATCAAATCACTTTTTTCATGTATTTATCATTTTTCGTGTAGCAGGGTCCATTGAAAATATGTATCATGGGTACTCCTTGGATGAGGAATTAAATTTTTCATCCAACGAGTGCTCCCACTGGAAATTTGAGTAAAAACATAGGGAGATAAGTTGTAAAACCATAGGGAGATAAGTTGATAATATGGGTTCACAAAATTATTTTTTTATTTTTTTATTTTTTTATCTTTTCACCTTTTTACTCCAAAAATGGTGTATCATCCCCCATGGTTGACATCATCATCTTGGATCCTATTGGTTCTTATAAAGTTTATTTTTGTTGTACATTTCTCTTATGAGGTCCATTTTAGACCTCAAAATTTCTCTAATTAAGGTTACAAAGCTTCGAGTCTATAAGCCTCATGGAGGTATTTTTCTGATCAGTGAGGATATGGGCTCGAATCCCTGCTCAAGCGATTCTCATCCCTACCATAGTGGATATCATCCCCTCTATTGTGGATATAATTCCTATCTATGTGGATCTCAAACTTCCATCCTCAACCTCTAAATGCAATACACTCAAAAGTAAAGGAGTTCGATTTTAGACTTTTCAAGTACACTTTCACTCCGCCAAAGTATCCATTGAAGGCTTTTGAATGCAAGGTTTGAATTGATGATTATTTTGAGGAAGTTATCAACATTAAGGAAATTGTTGTAACTCTGTCCTTTTCCTTATTAATACAAAGTATATTTCTTCTCACATATGTTGTATCATTGTGCAAATATTGTAATGGAACTCCTTGATCATCCATTTAGAATTTGTTGAGTATTTTACATATCAAATGCTTTTATTAGTTTTTTGTTGGCGATATTACAAGATTTGGCTTTAAGGATAAAAGGTGGAACATGAAATACAACAAAAAAAGAACAAGCAAGAACAAACTTCAGATTACCAAGTATGCCCATATTCACATTTTCAATAATATTCTGGGAAAAGTATGTATATTTTTGTCTGTGTTATTTTCTAGTGTTTAGCTTCTAAACCTAGAGATATTTCTCTTGTCCACAAGGGTGATTAGTTTGCTAAACAAAATTGGCGTCTCCACTAAGGAACGAGTTGTTTTTCTTTTTTTCTTAAGTCAAACCTTGTAGAAATTTAATACAAAATACATGTATATCTTGGATTCTCCTTATCTAACAATGTGTTATTTTTAAATACAAAATCGCTTCTACAAATATTTACGAAATTTAAAACACAATCACCAATCACAATATCATGAAGAAAGGTCAATCACAAATAACACAGTTAATTTACTCAGGGAAAGCTTATAACTAAAAACCCCACTATCTTCTATTATGTATTATATCATGGATCATGACACAATTACATACTAAGTTCCAATCCAAGAGCTCTCAGTACATGAGATAATTGTCTCACACTATCATACAAAAATTGGCAAGTTCCTTAGCCAATTTACTATCTCCAGACAGCCTGCCTACACTGTGCAATCCCAACTGATAGCAATCCCCGAATGAGTGTAATCCTTCTCTCCTTGACTGTGCAATCCTCATGGGCACATCCAATGTGTGTGTGGTTGCATGTGTGCAACCGAATAATGTCACAACTGATAGTTTACTTCCATTTCACCTAGAACTCAACTGGGTCTCCACTGGATCTGACATGCATACAATTAATAATAGTAAATCTTCAATTGCATGTGAGACCACTTGTTGTGAATTAATTAATAATCAATTCACTTGATCTCTCACTAGTGTATCTTCAGTTACAACTAGAACAACTGAGTTTAACTCACTTAACTGAGTTAAAATACTTTACAACTTTCATAACTGCACTTCCAACTCTGTTAAAACTTCAAATCACTCTGTTACAACTAATTCCACTTGCATGTCCCACCAACCAACCTCTTAACTCGAAATTCCTTTAACTAACTGATTTTCCACTTCAATTAACTATTTCCAATTTCTCATTGAGAATAGATTATTTTTTATTGTCCAACTAATACTAAGGGATAATAATAGTTGACATGCATCTATAAATAGAATTTTCTCATGTAGCTATAAGTATACATCCACCTAAAAATATCCTAAGGCTCCATCCTAGTGTAGGTGCTTAATTTTCACTAGGACCTTCTTGTTGAATCTCAACACTCCCTCTCAACAATAAAGGGATTATCCTTCACCTCGTTCCTCTCTCTATGGTATTCTAATTTTCTCCTGGTGAACGCCTTCGTCAGAATATATGCATCCTGATCTTCCATGGGAATGTACTGAAGCAACATGATCCTCCTCTGCACACAATCTCTTAGATGATGGTACCAAATATCTATATGCTTAGATCTATCATGAAACACGAGATTAATCAAGAGTTTAATGCAACTCTGATTATCACAATTAATCATTGTCAGATATAAATGAGAACCAAACAAACCAACCAGGATATTTCTCATCCAGATAGCCTCACATGCAGCTTGAGTCATTGCCATGTATTCCACTTCCACTGAACTGAGTGCCATATATCTCTGCTTCCTGCTATACCAAGAAACAATTGTATATATGATACTAAATATCCCCCCTGATGTGATCTTTCTTTCTGTTGGACTTCCAGCCCAATCTGCATTCGTGAAGCCATGCAACTTCACCTCATCCATATATTTGTACCATAAGACATACTCTGATGTGCCCCTGAGGTATCTCAAGAGATGCTTTCCCACCTTTCAAAAGAGCTTGTTAGGCTTAACCATAGCTTGACTCGGCTGGTTAACCGAATAGCAAATGTTCGGTCTCATGTTCACTAGATACATTAGCAGACCCACTAACTGTCAATAGATAGTAGTATCCACTACCTCTCCAGAAGTAGCATCCTCTTTCCTCTAGTTTCCTGGAAGATGAGTATACATGGGTTTGCAACCCTCCATGTGAAACTTACCCAGTATCTCCCTTGCATACTTTCCTTGAGACACAAAAATTTCACCATCTTGCTGCCATATTTCCAATCCAAGGAAATAATGAAGGATGCCCATATCCTTCATCTCAAACTCCTTTGCAAGATCCTCCTTACATGAGTGTATTAGATGCTCATCACCAGTCAATATTAAATCATCAACATAAAGAACAATGATTAAAATCTTACCCTCCACCACAATTTGGTATAGTTTTGCATCTGCTTCACTTTTGGTGAAGCCCAGTCCAGTGAAATAGTTGTCAATTCGAGTGTACCAAGCACGAGGTGCTTGCGTCAACCCATACAGTGCTCTTTTGAGTCTACACACATGCGACTTGCTGTTGAAGATATCAAAACCTTCAGGATTCTCTATGTACACCTCTTCCTCAATGATCCCATTGAGAAACGTAGTTTTCACATCCATTTGATGAATGTGCCAGCCCATCTGCATTGAGAGAGCAAGGATGGTCCTTATGGAAGAATACCTTGTGACAGGCACAAAGGTCATTTCATAATCTATCCCCTCAATCTATGAGAAGACTTGGGCCACAAATCTGGCCTTGTATTTCTCCACACTCCCATCAACAGTTTGCTTTACCTTATAGATCCATCTTGAACCTACCACTGATTTATCAACCGAACTTGGAAAAATTTCCCAAGCACTGTTTTTGACAATTTAGTCATACTCCTCAACCATTTCATCTACCCATATGGGCTCCTACACTGTCTTGAAAGAAATATGGTTTAACCACAATACATTTATTCATGAGAGCCATGTATCTAGTAAATCAGTCAGGAGACTATCTTTTTATGTGCTGTGAAGTAGGGGCTCCTACATTTTGTGCAGCATCAAGTCTCATCCTATCAGCTTTTGTGGTACGCCTTCTACCAGTTTTGATGATTGGATCAGTGTGAGTGGACTCCTCCACTCCATGAATCTCCTCCTCTGGCTGATCCACATCTAGAGAATCATCTTTAGGAACCAATAGTTCCTCCTCCGCATGCAAGTCCAACTCCCTCTCAAGCAACAACCACATGGATTTCCCCTCTTTCAATTTTATATCATGTCTCATAACATTCATCTTACTATTAGGAAAATACAAATGATAATTATTGGGTGTTTCCATGTACCCCACAAAAATCCCAACTTCGGCAGTCGGCTCTAGCTTCTTCTTGGCGTTCTTGGTCACGTAAACAGATGAGCCAATAATATTAAAGTGTGAAACGTTTGGTTTCTTACCAGTGAAAGCTTCTTCAGGTGTACTCATACCAAGTACTCTATGAGGACAACGGTTTTGCACATAAATCACAGTGTTGCATGCTTCTACCCACAAATGCATTGGTAGGCCCTGATCATGCAACATCTCTCGTGCTGCACCCACAATCATTCTGTTCTTCCTCTCTGAGACCCCATTTTGCTGTGGGTTATGAGGCGATATGAGTTCTCTTCAAATTCCTTCTTTGCTGCAGAATTTATTGAATTTGTTAGAGATGTACTCTCCACCATTATCTCTCCTAAGAGCCTTCACTTTATTCCCCGACTCTTTCTCCACAAATTCCTTAAACTCACAGAAATTTTAGAATGTTTGATCCTTCTTCTGCATGAAGAAGATCCGGAATTTACGAGAAAAGTCATAAAAAAAAATAACATAGTACTTATGTTTTTCTGTTGAAGCAACTGAGAACGATCCACACACATCTATGTGAATTCTCTCAAGGATCCCCGAAGCATGGTTCTCCTTCTCATGAAAGGTGCACTTTAGATACTTCCCCATGGTGAAACCCTTGCACTAATCTAACTTAGTAAGTGTTCCCATTGGAATTCTAGTAGATATTTTCTCCATGAATTTCAAGGCTCCATGATGAAGATGGCCCAATCGCCTGTGCCATAATTCACCCTCATCCTGGCTCACAAATTTTTCTGCCTTGCCCATTTTTGTGGCTCATTTTCATTTACCTTTGAAATTATTTTCAAAACACAAAAAAATCATATATGATAGAAAATGTAAAATTTTGTGTGTCGTAAAGGAATTTTGATTTATATGTTGGTACATTAACATTACGTGATGATATTTGAAGGTGGGTCGAGTCGGGCTCGTTCACATGTAGAACAATTCAAATTGCACCCAGATCTAACAACAATATGAGAGCACAAATTGCACGAGATTTATACATAAGAGTACCCCCGCAAGAGGTCTCGTTAAATCTGATCACCTCCAAATCGACGGTAGACATCAACTGCGGGAACACTCTCTTCAAATTCAAAAAACCACTTAAGTGCCCCCACAAGTTGTTTCAGGTTTCAATGAATACATTACATGGTGATAGCTGGAGCCCACACCCTTTACTTTTAAATCAGAGAAGGCAGAGAAATGGTGTATTTCCCTTAGACACTTAAGAGTTTTGGACGAGATGCAAATGAAAAAACAGGTGGTCAGGATCAAAGTGAATAAGTGCAGAGGTAAATGTTAAATTCGCCAAAGTAAGATATGTGATGCCATGGCCCTGGCCCACATACTGCACATCACAAGTTTTAAAAGTTAAGTGCAAAGGGTTTGAGTTATAATCACCAAAGTGCGATATGTGATGCAGTGGGGCCCGATCGTAATTCACAAACTGCAATTTTTAACGAGTAAGTGTAGAGGTAAGAGTTATAATCGTTGAAGTGCAATTTGTAATGCGGTGGGGCCCAATTGAAAATTGAAAATAGAAAGTTTTAAAGGATAACCGCGGGAGGTAAGTGATAAAGTTGACGAAGTATGATGTGTGGTGCCAGGTGGGACCCAATCGCATTGCGCACATCGCAAGTTTTAAAAGATAAGTGCTAAGGGAAAGTTAAAGACAAAAAAATGTGAAGTGCGATGTTGGCACAGACGCGATGTGGTTCCAATATGAAATATAAAGGATTTCAAGTCTTAGCTTATGAGGTTTGTGCACCATTTTATGAAGAAATAGGAAAAACGTGGTAGAGAGACTTAGGTAAGTAACCCGACGTAGAGCCAAGGAGAAGAGAAGACTACACACAGCAGGCACAGGTAGAAGAGGTAGAGTTAGGTAGCAGGTGACATGATGATAGCATTTGAAATGCAAAAGGCATAGGTAGAGTCAAGCAGAAGAACATATAGTGGCATTGTGAGAAGCACGATAGCTGGGTCAAGTCGGGCACTGAGGCATTGTTACAGAACTGTGCAACTACTGAATCATAACCAGAAAGGACACCTTGACACTTCGAGAGGACGAATCAGCAACATCACATTCATCAAAACAAACAATATTTCTAGTTTTAATTTGTTTTCTTGGTATGATTGCATAAGTAATCTTAACAGTTTAGGTAGTCGATTAGTTTTAAGAAGTTCAGTAATTACAAACTACTTTGATGTATTTAAGTAGGTAGGAATAAATAGAATGGGTTCCAAGTTTTTTACCTTTGGATGACTATTAATTTGATACTGAATTTTCTGAGAAACAAATGAAAGAAGATCAAGTTTCCTACACCTGTTGATGTTGATATGTATTTCTAGTTTCACTCTATGTTTATTCCTCTTTGAATGAAGCGAAGTAATGTAGCAGGCGGTCTCTTAATCACATATGTGAGTAAGAGTTAAATAACCTTAATTTTTTCTCCTTCACTTCATCTCTTCTCCCTCCACAAATTCTCCCTGAAACTTAAAAATATTATATTCTGTGTTTACAACATATTATTTTGAGTTTCCCCTCTCTTAGCAAACTCTTGATGAAACTAAAGTAATAGATTTTGTGTTTACAACATATTATTTCAAGTTTCCTCTCCCTCCATGAATTTCCTCTAAAACTAAAAGTGGTATATTTTGTGTTTTCAGCGTATCATTTGAGTTTCCCTTACAGTTCTTCTTTTCATTTCATTCAAATATCAGCAGTTTATGGCATTTTGAAGGCTTTCATTATCTTGGATTATTGAGGGCATTAAGTGATTAAATTCCAAAGGTGTTAAACGGAGGCCATTTGATATTGTAATTGTGACATACATTTTTAAAATGTCTTAAGTATTGATTCCTTACCACAACCAAGGGATTGTCTCTTGAGATATAACATTTTCTGGCGCTTTTGTCGGGGACGAAGAAACAAAGTTTAATTTTTGTTGGGATTTTCAAATTATTTCCTCTGGTTTTTCATGTTGGACATTGGCTTCAACGCTCCCCATGTGTTTCGCGACATGGACTAACCTCCTCTCATGGATCCTAACTCTAGCGATTGTAGCAGAGACTAATACCTACAGGTTTTGGTCTAACGGCAATCGTGATTCCAACAAGTGGTATCAGAGGGATAGGTCTCGAGTTCGAAACTCACCTAGCTTGCGTTGGGGGTAGATTGTTGGACATTGGGTTCAACACTCCCCATGCGTTTCGCGACATGGAATAACCTCCTCTCGTGGATCCTAACTCTAGAAATTGTAGCAAATACTAATGCCTGCGGGTTTTGGTCTAACGAAAATCGTGATTCCAACAGTTTAGTGAAGAGGAAATATTGGGTTGTGTTTGTTATTTTAAAAATTATAGATTTAAAAATGCCTCACACGAGGTCAAATACCTCACAGCAGATAGTCCCTGCTTTTCCATATCCAAAAAGATTGGTTTCTAAGAAGGCTCAAAAACCTGAAACTCCTTCAACACCTGATCCTACACAGTCTGCTCCTGGCAGAAGTTATCATAACCCTTTTTTTGAAGATATTTCCAAGGAACTCTCTTTCTTGGAACAAGATTCTCATTCCATACCCATTCATTTTCAATAACCTAAGTTAGAATAACATCCTTTCGAGTCTATTTATTTTACCTTCTCTCAAGCTCAAACAAATATAGTTGTCGGCTCTTCTACCATTGTTCATCAACCCACTCCCATATCAGTTTTTCCTCCACATATATTCACTTTCACAGCAGGTTCATCAACCTCAACTACCCAAGGAACAATTAACCAAGGTGTGAATATGGCAGCACCAACTTTTTTTTGAACAGATATGCTCCACTAAATCTTGCCAAACCAATGAATGTCATGCCTCAAGAATACCTCAAATTACTTCCTCGTTTCACTAGAGAATATGAAGTAACTGCAAAACAACATTTACCTTTTTTCTGCACTTTTTCTGAGAATTTAAATGTAGAACATATTGATATTGTGATGAGACTATCTGTGCAGTATCTAGATGGAGAGGCTAGAAATGGTTCAAAGGTTTATAAAATGGTTCAATAATAACTGGGAAGAGTTAGAAACTCAATCCACTCAGAGATGGGGAGAAAAGAGAGATCATGGTTACTCATTGAAAGAGTTTAATACAATTAAAAGAAAGCCTAATGAATGCATTTCTGAGTTTGTAAAAATATTCAAAAAATTGTACAATAGTTTACCTATGGAGATGAAGCCCCCCCTGTAGGAGAAAAGGTAGTTTTTGTTGGGGCTTTTGAAGCTGATTTTAGCTTTATATTGAGAGAGAGAATAACCCCTACTCTTGAGCAGATACAGACAGATGATCTATATATCGAAGCTAATATGACTACAACTGGAAAGACGAAATGGAAACAACCAATCCAAGAGAAGGGGAAAGAATAAGAAGAATCATCACAAGATATAAGAAATGAAGATATGAAAAAGGTGATAAAAAAATTGAAAAATAAGCTAGCTAAGGTGGAATTGGAAAATAAAAACTCCCAAATACAAGTGCAACAAAACCGAAGGGGGTTCAACCCTCAATTCAGAAGACATCCCCTGCAAATTTTGCAAAAGGAAAGAAGAGATCAAGACCAGGTTCAAGCACCATTGTATATAGAAGCAACACCCGCAGAGCTAGTGGAAGATGACCAAAGGGAGACTATGTATACAATAGAAGAGGATGAAGAGGAAGAGAGTGAGGGAGAATATGTTGAATTTGAAGTATCTTTTGATCAAGATGAAATGGATGAATATTGTAGGCAATTCACAGATTTCATGCAAGCTAGTTACATAAAAAGTATGATTTGAGGTCTAGAAAGAGATCTAGAGTACAAGATACTGAAGGTGAACAACAAGGTTCCAATCCTTATCCAATGGCGACTCCACAACAAAAGGACCCTGCAAAACAGGTCAGTAATGGGAAACAACCTGTAAATTCACTTAACAGAAAAAATGTGCAGCAGGGTGAATCTTCCCAGAACAAATCAGTTGACACTAATATTTTGGAGAGAGTTGTTCTTGTACCTGAACAAGCGAAAAATTCTAGAAAGAGTGAAAAATAACCTGAAAAGAACATTAAGTAAACTCATGCTTTCAGTTTTTCAAAAGAGTTGGAGAAGGTTAAAATTCAGGTAACTCTTCTAGAATTAGCTAAAATACCAGCTTACAAGAAATAAATTTCAGAATTTATTAATCTCACACATGTGGAATATATAAGTGACATGGTGAATTTGCAAGAAGAAAAGCCAGTGGTCACCTTTGGTCCTCATGTAGAAGAATTAGATACTTCTATTCCACACTTATATATTTCTTTGTTTCTTCATGATTTTACTCTACATAATTGCATGTTGGACTCAGGAGCATCCCATAATCTCATGCCATTATTTGTTGTGAAATAAATAAACTTGTAGATTACCAAACCTTACAGTGATTTTTATTCATTTGATTCCAAAAGGGTGAATGTGTTGGGTTAATTAAATATATAGCAGTTTATTTGGTGCAAATCCCAACAAAGAGTATAGTCGTGGATGTAGTGGTCACTCACATTCCATCCAAGTTTGGAATGCTCCTATCAAGATCTTAGGGAGAAAATTTGGGAGGTGTTCTAAAATTATATTTCACTTATGCTATCATTCCATTTTTAATGGGGAAGAAAGGAGATTGTACAGGGAAACAAGGTTTGTGAAGACCACCTCCAAGAAAGATGCGGGAAATTCCCCCATTTACAGTCAAGAAACAGAAGATATTTCTTGTTTCATGCTAGATGAAGATGCAAAATTTGCTAAAGACACAGGGAAGAAGATCTCTTCAATAGTTTTAAATAATGAGTTACACTCAAGGAATATTTGAAAGTGCTACTTTGATGGTGCCTACTCCAAGGAAGGTGTAGGTGCTGGATTCTTGTTGATATCACCAGAAGGTAACCTCATGCCTTTATCTTTTAAACTAGAATTTGATTCAACAAACAACGTGGATGAGTATGAGGCCTTAATCTCAATCCTTCAAGTTGCTAAACGGATGGGAGTTCAATGTATTTCAATTTTGGGTGACTCTAAATTGATAATAAGGCAAATTAAAAATCATTGTCAAACCAAGCATCTGAGGTTAAGATCATATAGGAATGAAATTTGGGATTTGATAGAAAACTATTTTGAAGCCTTCAATATTTAGTATATTCCAAGGGAGGAGAATATATTGGCCGATTCTTTAGCAGTTGTAGCCAACACCTTCAAACCTCCAATAAATCCAAGGCTAAGGTGTGAAATTGAAATTAGACATAGACCTTCTATCCCTGACAATGTCAAACATTGACAAGTGTTTGATGATGATGAACAGATAAATCAGTTCCTAACAATGATTGGAAAATTTGAAGATGTTGAGATAGACCAAAAGGAAGAACAAATAGAGAAGAAAGTAGAAATAAGAAGCCTTAAGCAGTCAATAGGTGAACAGAAGATTATCCATTTGAAAGATAATGTGCTACCTAAAGGATTGGTTCCCCTTGAAAGATTATTCAATTCTAATGATGTTGTTGTTGATTCAAAGAAAACACATCAAGAAGAAGAGATGGAAGATTGTAATTTGTGAACTCAACAGGAACCCAAAATAGTGAAATTGTTCAAAGGTGTTCCCAAAAACTACAAAGAAAGATACATTGATCTTTTTCAGAAATATATGGATGTGTTTGCCTGGTCATATGAAGACCTGAAAACATATGAAAAAAGCATAATTCAGCATAAGATTCCATTGAAAGAAGGACTCAAACCACACAGACAGAAGATCAAATAGATCAATCCATTTTTGCTAGCTCCAATCAAAAAAGAAGTGAAGAAATTGTTGCAGGCGAAAATTATAGTCCCTCTCAGATATTCGTACTGGGTTTCTAATCTGGTCCCTCTAAGAAAGAAGAATGGAGAGATAAGATTATGTGTAGACTTTGGGAATTTGAACCGAACATCTCTAAAAGATAATTACCCTTTGCCGAAAATGGATTATGTCTTATAGAAGGTGACAGGAGCTCACAGGTTGTCTATGGTTGAATAATTTTCTAAGTATAATCAGGTAGGAGTAGAAAAAGAAGATCAGAAGAATATTGCTTTCACAATGCCCTGGGAACCTTCATGTATGCAAGGATGTCATTTGGCCTTATGAATGCAGGTGAAACATTTCATAGGGCCATGTACATAGCCTTTGTTGGTGACAGGTTTGTAGTTATATATCTGGATGATGTAACTGTTTTCTCAAGGTCAGACGATGAACACTTGGAGCATTTTCAAAAAACTTTTCAAAAGTGCAAAAATTTTGGTCTGTCATTGAATCCCAAGAAATCTTTATTTTCCTTAGAAGAAGGTAAATTATTCGGTCACATAGTTTCTAAACAAGGAGTAAAGATTTAACCAGCAAGGGCAGAAGCCATTTAGATGATTCTTGTACCCATAAGCAAGAAAGATATCCAGAGATTCCTCAGAAAAATAAACTTTCTGAGGAGATTTGTGCCCAATTATGTTGATATCATGAGAAGTATAACAGATATGTTGAAGAAAAATTTAGAAGTGAAATGGGATAAGGAAGCAAGAGATGCATTTGCTAGAATAAAGGAAGCACCACAAGAAGATCTAGTTCTGATTAGTCCAGACTATCAAAAATCCTTTCAAGTATTCTCGTTTGCATCCCCCACTACTATTGTTGTTGTGTTGTTACAGAAAAATGAAGATAGTAAGGAGCAGTCAATTACATTTTTCAGTAAAGTTCTCAGAGATGCTGAGCTCAAATACAATATTATGGAGAAACAAGTATATGCTTTGGTCAAAGAACTGAAAGCCTTCAGGACTTATGTGTTACAGTCCCAAGTAATTTCTTATGTTCCTAATTCTGTTTTGAAAGACGTGTTGGTCCAGAGTGATGTTGAAGGAAAAAGGGGGAAGTGGATAGAAAAAATCCAAGAGTATGATTTGGACATCAAACCCACCAAGCTGGTTAAGGGACAGGGATTAGCGAAGTTGTTCACAAAGACAAATTTTCAAGCCTTGGGAATTAGTCTGTTGGCACCGGTGGATGGAGTTATTAATGAATAAGGTCAAAGCAAGTCCAAAATAGGTATCCAATACAAATTTTTGTGCTCGGATTGGTATAAAGATATTGTGCATTACATGTGTTTCTTTTCTTGTCCAACTTCACTAAATAGAAAAAAATATAGAGCTCTCTCAAGCTCAAGTCTCAGCCATATGTTATCATAGAAGAAAAGCTATACTGGAAAGATCCTATTGTCATTTTTCTTTTATGTTTGACCGAAGGAGAATCTACTGAAGTCACCAAACAATATCATAAAGTCTATGTGGAGGACATTATAGTTGGAAGGTCACTGCTCATAAAATTCTCAAGTCGGGCTTCTATTGGCCAACCCTGTTTGCAGATGTTTATAGACTGGTTAGAAGTTGTCAGAAGTGTTAGTTGTTTTCTAAAAAGAAAAAAACTGCTCCATTACCTCTCATCCCAGTATTTATTGAAGAACCTTTCAGGCAATGGAGATTGGATTTTATTGGAGAGATAAATCCACCATCAAGTGGACAATCCAAGTGGATTCTGACTGCCACTGATTATTTTACAAAATGGGTTGAAGCAATACCCACGAAGAGGGAAAATGACCAAGTAGTGATGAAGTTTATGGAGGAAAACATCTTCAGCAGATTCAGATGTCTGGTCAAAATTGTGACTGATAATGCTCATGTATTCAATTCTTCTTGTTTCATAAATTTATGTCAAACATATAATGTAATTTTATCACATTCCAAAACATATCATCCCCAAGGGAACGGATTGGCAGAGTCCTCAAATAAGACATTGGTCAGAATCTTGAAGAAGACAATCACCGAGAATCAGAAGGATTGGGATATGAAGTTGAAGTTTTCCATCTGGGAAGTTTGAGTCACTACCAGGAGATCTACTGGGAAATCTCCCTATGAACTGGTTTATGGAACTCAAGCACTATTTCCTACTCAGCTGGCCAAACCAGTGATTTCTTTCCTTCGAGAAGCTCAGGAAGAACCTAATGCTCTGGTAAGAAGATTGAACAAAATAATTGAATCAAGTGAAAACAGAAACAAAGTCAAGGATAACTTGATTACTTATCAGGAAAAGATGAAGTCTATATTTCACAGAAAATCAAAATAAGTTCTCTTTCAAGCAAGAGATTTGGTACTGAGATGGGACACCAGACAAGAATAAAAGGGGAAGCATGGTAAATTTGACCCTCTCTGGTATGGTCCATACAGAATCTTTAAGGCAAGGTCAAATAACACATTCATTTTGGAAGATCTAGATGGAGAGTCAGTACAGCTGCCTATGAACGGGCAGTATCTGAAGCACTATTTCCAGCATTAAAAGTCAGCATTCCACCATTGTAAATACCGATTTGATCATTTTTCATACGTCACCAAGCAATATTTGACTCCATTCCCAATGGATAAGGCACTAATTTGTGGTCCTTAGTGCTTCTGTGGAAGAAAGCACTATCCCCAAGTGGAGCCAGATGTTGTGGCTCATTTGCATTTACCTTTTAAATATTTTTCAAAACACCAAAAAACCATATATGATAGAAAATGTAAAATTTTGTGTGTCGTAGAGGAATTTTGATTTATATGTTGGTACATTAACATTACGTGATGAGATTTGAAGGTGGGTCGATTCGGGCTCGTTCACGTGCAGAATAGTTCAAATTTCACCCAGATCCAATGGCAACCCGGGAGCACAAATTGCATAATATTTATACCAAGGAGTGCCCCCGCAAGTGGTATCATTAAATCCGCTCACCTGCAAATCAACGGCGGACATCAACTGCGAGAACACTCTCTTAGAATTCCAAAAACTACTTAAGTGCCCCTGCAAGTGGTTTCGGGTTTCAATGAAGACATTACATGTTGATAGCTGGAGCCCACGCCCTTTACTTTCAAATCAGAGAAGGCAGAGAAATGGTGTATTTCCCTTAGACACTTAAGAGTTTTGGAAGAGGCACAAAGGGGAAAACATACGGCCAGGATCAAAGTGCAGAATTGAAGTGGAGAGATGAACGGCGGAGATTGAATCGCAGATCGCAAATCGCGAGTTTTAAAGAATAAGTGCAGAGGTAAATGTTAAATTCACCAAAGTGCGATATGCGATGACACGGCCTTGGCCTACATACTGCACATCACAAGTTTTAAAAGTTAAGTGCAAAGGGTTTGGGTTATAATCTTTGAAGTGTGATATGCGATGCGGTGGGGCGTGATCGCAAATCGCAAATCGCAAGTTTTAAAGGATAACTGTGGGAGGTAAGTGATAAAGTCGCTGAAGTGCGATGTGCGATGCCAAGTGGGACCCCATCGTATAGCGCACATCACAAGTTTTAAAAGGTAAGTGCTAAGGGAAAGTTAAAGACAATGAAATTCGAAGTGTGATGTTGGCACAAACGCGATGTGGTTCCAAGTTGAAATCTAAAGGATTTCAAGTTCAAGATTATGAGGTTTGTGCACCATTTTATGAAGAAATAGGAAAAACATGATAGAGAGATTCGAGTAAGTGACCCGACGCAGATCCAAGGAGAAGAGAAGACTACACACACCAGGCACGCACAGAAGAGGCAGAGTTGAGTAGCAGGTGACATGATGACAGCGTTCGAAATGCAAAAGGCATAGGCAGAGTCAAGCATTAGAACATATAGTGGCATTGTGAGAAGCACGACAGCTGGGTCAAGTCAGGCACTGAGGTGTTGTTACAGAACTGTGCATCTCCTCCATCATAACTAGAAAGGACAACTCGGCACTTCGAGAGGACACATCAGCAACATCAGATTTAGCAAAACGAACAATATTTCTAGTTTTAATTTGTTTTCTTGGTATGATTGCATAAGTAATCTTAACAATTTAGGTAGTTGAGTAGTTTCAAGAAGTTCAGCAGTTACGAACTACTTTGATGTATTTAAGTAGGTAGAAATAAAGAGAATAAGATTATGAATTTTGGACCTCTGGACAATTGTTAATTTGATACTGGATTTTCTGAGAAACAAATGAAAGAAGATCAAGTTTCCTACACCTGTTGATGTTGATATGTCTTTCCAATTTCGCTCTATCTTTATTCCTCTTTGAATGAAGCGAAATAATGTAGCATCCGGTCTCTTAATTACATCTGTGAGTAAGAGTTAAACAACCTTAATTTGCGCTCATTCACTTCATCTCTTCTCCCTTCACAAATTTTCCCTTAAACTTAAAAGTAATAGATTATGTGTTTACAACATATTATTTTGAGTTTTCCCTCTCTTAGAAAACTCCTGATGAAACTTTAAAGTAATATATTTTGTGTTTACAACATATTATTTCGAGTTTCCTCTCTCTCCATGAATTTCCTCTGAAACTTAAAAGTGGTAGATTCTATGTTTTTAGCATATCATTTTGAGTTTCCCTTACAGCTCTTCTTTTCATTTCATTCAAATATCAGCAGTTTATGGCATTGTGAAGGATTTCATTATCTCAGATTATTGAGGGTCTTAAGTGATTAAATTCCAAAGGTGTTAAACAGAGGCCATTTGATATTGTAATTGTGACATACGTTTGTAAAATGTCTTAAGCATTGATTCCTCACCACAACCAAGGGATTGTCTCTTTGTTGGCAATATGATGCAGAGTGTTGTCCTTGATGGAAACCCACTGAATGAAGATGAAGTGAAGATGAAGACATGAGACTGTTGACATGTGTTGTCATTGATGGCAATCCACCTGATGAAGTTATTCTTGACCTGATGGGCTTGGTAAATGATGTAAATCTGATATGAAATGATGTTTGTTAGCAATATGATGCTGAGTGTTGTCCTTGAATGGCAACTTACTTGATGAAGTTGTGCTTGATAGAATATGTCTTGATGAACTAAATCTGATGTATCTTCAGTGGGTATAGAATGTAATAATGGAAGAATTGTCAGTATGTGTCAAAGCATGATGAAAAAGAGTATGTCTCAAGGCATACGCGGATTTGTCTAGGGGAAGTCGCGTATGCACGCGGAAAAGAACGTTCCAAGTCGCGTATGGGCAAAAGCGCTCATAAAGTGCAAAACCAGGGGTAACCACCATGGTATTGATCCATTGTATTGGGTAATGATTCGTCTAAATGACCCCGTCCAGGAATACCATCGGAAGTAATGTGGTTTTGGCTCATGGTATTGAAAAAGGGTAAACCTATATAAGGAGAAGAAATTCATTGTGAAAATCATGAGCGTGGGTGCAAGATGTCTGAGCTTGAATGAATACTTCTCTCTGGAGTATATCTGAATGGAAAGGGTTACAGTTGAATGAAAGATCTGAAAGTATGATGCACCAATGATGGAGTGATGAAGAAGGGGATCTAGATCTGTATTGTACTTGTATTTGCTAGATCTGTTTATGGAATGATTAGATTTGTGATGAGGCAAACATCTAGGCGAACATCTTTCTGAGGTAAAGGGTAAAATCTGAAGTGATGTACCTGTTGTGAAGAATTGCAATAACATTTAAGTTTGAAGAACCATATGCTAGTTCGCAGAAGCAGAAGCACGTATATACGCGGCTTCGCTGAAGAGAAAGCGCGTATGCGCAATAATATTAGCTCTGTAAATTGTACTGAAGTATACGCTGGTTTGTGTGGACGGAAGCGCGTATATACGCGACATCAGAGAAAGGAAAGCGTGTATGCAAACTAGGGTTTACTGAAGTTTGTGGTAAGAAATGTCTGATTTGTTCTACTGGTTTACTGATATCTGTCAGTAAGTTATGTGTATCTATTTCATGGTTGACTGTGCTTAAAAGTATGGAAAGGGTCTAATCTGAAAATATGATGAAATGTGGCCTACAAGTGGTGTCCTAAAGGAAGCTTTGGATCCAGTGTGAAAATTGATGAAACGTGGTCCATAGAGGTGCTGAGGGTTGTAGCCTTCAGTCAGGGGGTTGTAGCTCCCTTCCGGGTGAGGCTGGTAAACGAGAGTAGGGGGTCGTAGCTCCCTTCCAGGAGAGGCTGGTAAATGAGTCAGGGGGTTGGAGCTCCCTTCCAGGAGAGGCTGGTAAACGAGCGCAGGTGGGTGCCTGCGTGCTGGTAGGAGTCTGCACCAGCACATATGTTGTAAGATGTTTTCTCTATAATAAAATATTGAAGGCTAAGCAACTGCAGCGGTGGTTTTCTCCCGACTTGGGTTTCCACCTAAAAATCCTGGTGTTCATGTGTGATGCTTTGTGTGATGGTTTACTCTATTCTTACTGCACATGTTTACTGTTTATTAAACATCTGATGAATGAATGATGGAATGATTTAAGTGAAGAACTAATGACATAATTAGATATCTGTGTATACGCGAGTTTCATAAAGGGTATCCGCATATATACGCGAGTCTGTTTCAGGAAAGTAGCGTATGAGTTTTAGAAGCAAGAAAAAGTAAAAGTTTTGAATATGCAGTAAATACTGATTCACCCCCCCCCTCTCAGTATTTTTCCCAACAATTGGTATCAGAGCAGGTCCTTCTGCAGAAGCTTGATCGCTTGAAGGTGATCCGTCGCAATGGGAAGTCAAGAAGGAGTAATGTCTATAAAGCCACCTCTATTCAATGGAAGCAATCTGATATTCTGGAAGGTACGAACAAAAGCATATCTGCAAAGTCTTGGTGTAGATGTATGGGCAATCGTGGAAGAAGGTTATCAATACCCGGCAAGTATTCCTACTGATGCAGCAGAAAGGAAGAAGTATGAAATCAATGCCAAAGCGGTGAATGTCTTATTAGGAAGCATGTCTGAATCAGAATTTGCTAAAGTGATGCAGCTACATTCAGCAAAAGAAATATGGGACAAAATCATTCTGAGCTATGAAGGAGATACAAAGGTAAAAAATGCAAAACTCCAAACTCTTAGAATTGAATATGAAAATTTTAAGATGCATAGTGATGAAAGTGTTGCCAGTTTCTTTCTTCATCTAGATGATATTGTAAATCGGATGAGAAATTTGGGTGAAACCATAACCGATACTACTCTGGTGGAAAAAGTCTTAAGATCTTTGACTTCAAAATTTGACTCTAAAGTTTCAGCGATTGAAGAAAGGCAAGATCTGCAAACTCTTACTGTTGTTCAATTACATGGTATTCTGACTGCTTTTGAAATGAGACAAGGAGGTCCTTCTCAAATCAAAGAAGCTGCTTTTAAGGTATCTGCAAGAGGAAAAGAAAAGGAAGTTGTCAAAGAATCCAGCTATATATCCGATGAAGAAGAAGCGAATTTCGTGAGAAAACTCCAACTAGGAATTGGAAGATTCAAAGGTAAGCTTCCTTTCAAATGTTTTGAGTGTGGAAAAGTTGGTCACTATGCTGCTAAATGTCCTTATAGAGAAAAACATGGTAAAGAGAAACAATTTGAAAAGAGGAAGAGTTATTATGCAAATGAAGATGATGTGTCCAGTGAAGATAAAGAAGATTCTGACCATGATCTGAAAGTACTCATGGCAAAGAAGCAAAAGAAGAAGGCTACTCGAAACAAGAAGATATCTTAGAAATCTTGTATAGCAGAAATTGAAGAAGATGAATCAGATAGTGATTGTGGTCCTTGTAATACTCTTCTTTGTGCAAACAATAGTGAAGATAGTGAAAGTAAAGTTGTGGATCTAGAAGAAGCTATCAAGATCAAAGTTGAAGAACAACAAAAGGAAATTGATAAGAAAGATTCTATCTACAAAGAGATGATCTCTCAAATGAAAGATCAAATAGAGATGCTAAATGGACAGGTGGACAAGTATCAAAGGTTTCATACTTATGCATCTAATCGAATTAAAGAACTAGAAGCAGAAATCAACGATCTAAATATAGATCTCGAAAAATCAAGCAAGAAGAATGAAGGACTTGAAGCTGCAATCATCTCTCTGCAAGCAGATCTTGAAGCATCAAGTAAGAAGAATGAGGAACCTCTACAAACATTTGAAAAGGAAGGCCTTGAAGAAGAAATCATCTCTCTCAAAGAAGATCTGGAAAAATCAAATAAGAGGAATGAAGAGCTACAACAAACATGTGAAGAAAACGAAAATTGGTTGAAAGAACAGATTCTAAATCTGAAGGATCAAGTAGAAGATGGAAGAAGGAAAGAAGAAAGCATGACAAAGCAATGTCAAGCCTTGGAGGTTGAGGTAAACATTCTCAAAGGTAAATTAGAAGAAAAAGTTAAACTTTTGAGGTTTCAAGATAGTACTAATATTTTGAACAATATTCTGAGTAATCAAAGGTCTCCTGCTATCAAACTTGGTCTTGGTTTCCATGAAACTGTTAAAGGAGAATCTAGCTCACAAGGAAGTGCTAAAAATTCAGAGGATGTCAATGCAAAACCTGAAGTGTTGAAAGAGACAAAAGGTCAACTAACAATGATGAAATCTCAAAGGAAATCAGTCAATAATGTTGAATGCTTTAAATGTCATAATTATGGGCATGTTGCAGCAAATTGCAGGAGCAGAACATTTCAGCCTCAAACAAACAGTTCCTATATAGAAAGGCACTCTGGTTTCTTCAAAGGATATTGTTTTTCATGTAACAAGTATGGACATAAAGCAGCTGATTGTAAAAGGAGGAAGATTAGAAATACTCATTATGATTCTTATGCTTATTTCTCTGGACACATGAGATGTTATTCTTGTAACAAGTATGGACATGTAGAAAAGGAATGCGGGTTGAACAGATATGAGAAATTGGATAACTTCCAGCACACAAATAGAAAGTTCAAACAAATCTGGAAAAAGATGGAGGACCGATCAGAAACGTAGGGAATTTTGACCCTACTGCAGTCATCCGCTTCTGAAGCTTACTTCTCTGATTGACTGCAGGAATGATGTGGGATACATTATGAGATTTAGTAATGTATCGTCACAGGGGTAGCAATGTATGATGTCTCTCATGGTTGTTTTGATTATTCTGGTTATATGTATTTCTAACAGAGCATCTGACATGAAGAAGACAGGTACAGGAAGTACAAGTTCAGGGGGAGATGAAGGAATGTGAAAAATTTCTATGCTTCACTTTCCATACGCTGGTTCTATGAACACAAGTCGCGTATACACGCGAGTTCCAGCAGACACAGTCACGTATGCTTTTATGATAAGAGAATTGGGATGAGAGTTGAAGATCAGGAGCAGAAGTTCAGGGGGAGCATCAGTCTGACTGTTAATAACTATTTTATTGACTTTGTAGCAGCTTAATTTCTCAGTTTTAAATAATTATGATATGATACTTGGTTACTTAAGTTGAAGATTATGGATGAGAACTGAAGAGTATTCGTTGCTGAGATGAAAGTCTTATAATTCAGAGATAAGGACAGATCATGCAGAGATTGTTGCTGATAACTTGCTGATAAAGGTATTCAGGTTGCACAAGTTAAGGAGGAGCACTGGTTCAGGGGAAGCAGCAGGTTGAATACTAATGACTGCTTATTATTTGATTATTGTGATACTCATGCTCAAATGATGATGACTTGGTATATGGTTTATTATGATGAGATTTTGATCCCTCTTTACTGAAAAGTATCTTTGGTGCTCACACATGGATGAGTTGGAAGTCGTTTGATTCAGAAATAAATCATGCAGAGTTTGCTACTATGGTTGAGATCTTTTGTTACTATGTTACATCATGTTAAATCTTGAAGATCTTGATGATATTGGACCACATGGATGATTGCTTGACACATATTTGAAGATGTTGTTCTAGTATGTTAATTTCTCTTGGAAAGAATGTATTGATGCTGCAAATAATCTGAAGGCTTGGTTACTATTGTACTTATGCTACAACCATTGGATGACGCTTGAAGACACAACTACATTTTTCTATCTATCTGTATTCCAGGGAAGCATTCAAATATCTCAGAAAGAAGCTGAACACTGTCTTTTTCTCACAAAGGATCAGATCTAGTTAAAATATAGAAGATATTATTGGATACGCGGATTTCCTGAAACACAGTCGCGTATATACGCGAGTTCATGCACAGAAAACCGCGTATGTCTGATTGCTGACAATTTTCTGTTTGGAGTCAGCTCTCTTCAGCTCAGCTGCAGTGCTGCTTGGTATCTCTGATACGGTTTGGTATCTCTGGTGGTGTTCCAGTTCTCACAATTCTATTTCTAATGTTTTGATAAAGATGCCTTGATGATTTGTTGGTAAAAGTGTTCAGGATGCTCAAACTAAGGGGGAGCCTTAGTCACATGGAAAGGTTGCTTGGATGCACAGATTCAGGGGGAGCATTAGCTTTGCTGAGTATAATGCACTGTTGGCATTATGATGGTTCTAATACAAGTTCTCTTTCTTGAGGACTTTCTGGTGTTGGTTATGAAAAGTCATATTTGTATTTTGATGAAAAGGTCATGTTGAGACCCATGATGTAAAATTGTAAATTTCAGTCATGTAAGGACTTGTCAAAATTTGTAAACCCACTTGGTTGGGTAGCTGAGTCAAATTTTGTAAACCCACTTGGTTGGGTAGCTGAGTTGAAATGTGTAAACCTACTTGGTTGGGTACTTGAGTCTTATATGTAAATCCACTTGGATGGATCTTTGATGTAAGTATGAGTCATTGGTGATAGGAATTTCATAGAGTCATGTACTTCATTGGAAAATATGTTTGAAGATTCAGCATAAACTCAGGGGGAGCTTGGTCAATTCAGTATATATCAGATCTGCAGAACGCTTCTTCCAGATGAGGAGAAAAGGGGGAGAGTATGTTGGTTTTTGATCCGCCCCTTGCCCTTGATGTCAAAGGGGGAGAGTGACATGGTGTTTTGAATGAAGAGAAAGAATGGTGTCAAAAATGGAGAGAATGACATGGTGTCATTATATTCTTAATGTACCTATCTGTTGTGGTAACCAAACACCATCGTGGTTGCCATCAAGTCCAAAGGGGGAGATTGTTGGCAATATGATGCAGAGTGTTGTCCTTGATGGCAACCCACTGAATGAAGATGAAGAGAAGATGAAGACATGAGACTGTTGACATGTGTTGTCCTTGATGGAAATCCACCTGATGAAGTTATTCTTGACCTGATGGGCTTGGTAAATGATGTAAATCTGATATGAAATGATGTTTGTTAGCAATATGATGCTGAGTGTTGTCCTTGAATGGCAACTTGCTTGATGAAGTTGTACTTGATAGAATGTCTTGATGAATAAATCTGATGTATCTTCGGTGGGTACGAGAATGTAATGATGGAAGAATTGTCGGTATGTGTCCAAAGCTTATGATGAAAAAGAGTATGTCTCAAGGAATACGATTTGTCTGGGGAAGTCGCGTATGCACGCGGAAAATAACGTTCCAAGTCGCGTATGGGAAAAAGCGCTCATAAAGTGCAAAACCGGGGGTAACCACCATGAGTATTGACCCATTGTATTAGGTAATGATTAAATCTAAATGACCCAAGTCCCGGGAATACCATCGAGTAATGTGGTTTTGGCTCATGGTATTGAAAAAGGGTAAACCTATATAAGGAGAAGAAATTCATTGTGCAAATCATGAGTGTGGGTGCAAGATGTCTGAGCTTGAATGAATACTTCTCTTTGAAGTATATCTGAATGGAAAGGGTTACAGTTGAATGATAGATCTGAATGTATGATGCACCAATGATGAAGAAGGGGATCTAGATATGAAATATACTTGTATTTGCTAGATCTGTTTATGGATTGTTTAGATCTGTGATGAGGCAAACATCTAGGCGAACATCTATCTGAGGGAAAAGGTAAAATCTGAAGTGATGTATCTGTTGTGAAGAATTCCAATGACATTTAAGCTTGAAGAACCATACGCTAGTTCGCCGAAGAGGAAGTGCGTATATACGCGGCTTCGCTGAAGAGAAAGCGCGTATGTGCAATAAAATTAGCTCTGTAATTTGTACTGAAGTATACGCTGGCTTTTGTGGACAGAAGCGCGTATATACGCGACATCAGAGAAAGGAAGGCGCGTATGCAAACTAGGGTTTGCTGAAGTCTGTGGTAAGAAATGTCTAATCTATTCTGCTGGTTTACTGATATCTGTCAGTAAGTTATATGTATCTGTTTCATGGTTGACTGTGCTTAAAAGTATGGAAAGGGTCCAGTCTTAAAATATGATGAAATGTGGCCTGCAATTGGTGTCCTAAAGGAAGCTTTGGATCCAGTGTGAAAATCGATGAAACATGGTCCATAGAGGTGCTGAGGGTTGTAGCCTTCAGTCAGGGGGTTGTAGCTCCCTTCCAGGTGAGGCTAGTAAATGAGATCAGGGGGTCGTAGCTCCTTCGGGAAGGTGATACTTGAGTCGGGGGTTGGAGCTCCCTTCCGGGGAGAGGCCATTAAGCAATGGCAGGTGGGTGCTGCGTCTTTGGTGGTACACTGACACATATGTTGTAAGATGTTTTCTCTATAATAAAATATTGAAGGTGAGCAACGCGCGGTTGTTTCTGAGCTTGGGTTCCACCTAAAAATATTGGTGTTCATGTGTGATGCTTTGTGTGATGGTTTACTGCGATTTCTTCTTTTGCATATGTTTATTGTTTATTAAACATACGATGAATGAATGATGGAATGATTTAAGTGAAGAACTAATGACATAATTAGATATCTGTGTGTCACGCGAGTTTCATAAAGGGTATCGCATATATACGTGATGCATTTTCGGGGAAAGTAGCGTATGAGTTTTAGAAACGAAAAAGTAAAAGTTTTGAATATGCAGTAAATACTGATTCACCCCCCCTCTCAGTATTTTTCCCAACAATTGGAATCAGAGCAGGTCCTTTTGCAGAAGCTTGATCGCTTGAAGGAGATCTGTCACAATGGGAAGTCAGGAAGGAGTACTTTCTCTAAGGCCACCTTTATTCAATGGAAGTAATCTGTTATTCTGGAAGATACGAACAAAAGCATATTTGCAAAGTCTTGGTGCAGAAGTATGGGCAATCGTGGAAGAAGGTTATCGGTATCTGGCAACTATTCCTACTGATGCAGCAGAAAGGAAGAAATATGAAATCAATGCCAAAGAAGTCAATGTTTTATTAGGAAGCCTGTCTGAATCAGAATTTTCTAAAGTGATGCGGCTACATTCGGCAAAGGAAATATGGGACAAAATCATTCGAGCTATGAAGGAGATACAAAGGTAAAAAATGCAAAACTCAAACTCTCGAGAATTGAATATGAAAATTTTAAGATGCATAGTGATGAAAGTGTTTGCAGGTTTCTTTCTTCGTCTAGATGATATTGTAAATCAGATGAGAAATTTGGGTGAAACCATAAGCGATACTACTCTGGTGGAAAAGGTGTTGAGATCTTTGACTTCGAAATTTGACTCTAAAGTTTCGGCTATTGAAGAAAGGCAAGATCTGCAAACTCTTACTATTGTTAAATTACATGGTATCCTGACTGCTTTTGAAATGAGACAAGGAGGTCCTTCTCAAGTCAGAGAAGCTGCTTTTAAGGTATCTGCAAGAGGAAAATAAAAGGAAGTTGTCAAAGAATCCAGCTATATATCCGATGAAGAAGAAGCGAATTTCGTGAGAAAACTCCAACTAGGAGCTGGAAGATTCAAAGGTAAGCTTCCTTTCAAATGTTTTGAGTGTGGAAAAGTTGGTCACTATCTTCGCTACATGTCCTTATGAAAAACATGGTAAAGAGAAACAATTTGAAAAGGAAAGTTATTATGCAAATGTGATGATGTGTCCGGTGAAGATGAAGAAGATTCGACCATGATGCGAAAGTACTCACCGTGTTCATGGAAAAGAAGAAGGCTACTCGAAACAACAAGATATCTCGAGAAATCTTTTATAGAAGAAATTGAAGAAGGGCTATCGAGATAGTGATTGGTCCGAGTGTAGCTCAGCTTTGTGCAAACAATAGTGAAGATAGTGAAAGTAAAGTTGTGGATCTAGAAGAAGACTATCAGATCAAAGTTGAAGAAAACGACAAAAGGAAATTGATAAAGAAGAATTCTATCTACAAAGAGATGATCTCTCAAATGAAAGATCAAATAGATATGCTGAATGGAAATGTGGACAAGTATCAAAGGTTTCATACTTATGCATCCAAACGAATTAAAGAACTAGAAGCAGAAATCAACGATCTAAATACAAATCTCGAAAAATAAAGCAAGAAGAATGAAGGACTTGAAGCTGCAATCATCAACCTGCAAGCAGATCTTGAAGCATCAAGTAAGAAGAATGAGGAACCTCTACAAACATTTGAAAAGGAAGGCCTTGAAGCAGAAATCATCTCTCTCAAAGAAGATTTGGAAAAATAAAATAAGAAGAATGAAGAGCTGCAACAAACATGTGAAGAAAACGAAAATTGGTTGAAGGAAGAGATTCTAAATCTAAAGGATCAAGTAGAAGATGGAAGAAGGAAAGAAGAAAGCATGACAAAGCAATGCCAAGACTTGGAGGTTGAGGTAAACATTCTCAAAGGTAAATTAGAAGAAAAAGTTAAACTTTTGAGGTTTCAAGATAGTACCAATATTTTGGACAATATTCTGAGTAATCAAAGGTATCCTGCTATCAAACTTGGTCTTGGCTTCCATGAAACTGTTAAAGGAGAATCTAGCTCACAAGGAAGTGCTAAAAACTCAGAGGATGTCAATGCAAAACCCGAAGTGTTGAAAGAGACAAAAGATCAACCAACAATCATGAATTCTCAAAGGAAATCGATCAATAATGTTGAATGCTTTAAATGTCATAATTATGGGCATGTTGCGACAAATTGCGAAACGAGAACATTTCGACCTCAATCAAACGAGTTCCTATATAGAGTAGCACTGGTTTCTTCAAGGATATTGTTTTTCATGTAACAAGTATGGACATAAAGCGGCTAATTGTAAAAGGAGGAAGATTAGAAATACTCATTATGATTCTTATGCTTATTTTACACGGACATATGAGATGTTATTCTTGAAACAAGTATGGACATGTAGAAAAGGAATCTTGAGTTTGAAACAGAGATATGGAAATTGGATAACTTCCGACACACAAATAGAAAGTTCAAACAAATGCGGAAAATATGGAGGACCTATCGAGAAACGTGGGAATATTGACCCTATTGCGATCATCAGCTTAAAGAAGCTTACTTCTCTACGATTGGTACGGGAATGATGTAGGATACATTATGAGATTTAGTAATGTATCGTCACGGGGTATGATAACATGATGTCTCTCATGATTGATTTGATTAATCTGGTTATATGTATTTCTGACAGAGCATCTGATAGAAAGAAGGTACAGGAAGTACAAGTTCAAGGGGAGATGAAGGAATGTGAAAATTTCTATGCTTCACTTTCCATACGCGGGTTCGATGAACACAAGTCACGTATACACGCGAGTTCCAGCAGACACAGTCGCGTATGCATTTATGATAAGAGAATTGGGATGACAGCTGAAGATCAGGAGACGAGGAAGTTTAGGGAGCATCGATCATTTGTTAATAACCACATTGACCTACTGTGAAGCAATTACAGTTTTAAATAATGATGATATGATACTTGGTTACTTAAGTTGGATTCAATGGATGAGAAGCGTATTAAGTTGGATCAATGAAAGTCTTATAATTCGGAATATATCTAATTGATGCGAGAGATTGTTGTGATACCCGAGCACATGAACTATTCGGGGTTGCACAAGTTAAGGAGAGTGGTTCGGGGGGAGCGACGGAGTTGAATATTAATATTGCTTATTATTTTATTATTGTGATACTCATGCTCAAATGATGATGACTTGGTATATGGTTTATTATGATGAGATTTTGATCCCTGTTTACTAAAAAGTGTCTTTGGTGCTCACACATGGATGAGTTGGAAGTCGTTTGATTTAGAAATAAATCATGCAGAGTTTGTTACTATGGTTGAGATATTTTGTTACTATGTTACATCATGTTAAATCTTGAAGATCTTGATGATATTGGACCACATGGATGATTGCTTGACACATATTTGAAGATGTTGTTCTGGTATGTTAATTTCTCTTGGAAATAATGTATTGATGCTACAAAGAATCTGAAGGATTTGTTACTAATGTACTTATGCTACAACCATTGGATGACGCTTGAAGACACAACTACATTTTTCTATCTATCTGCATTCCAGGGAAGCATTCAAATATCTCAGAAAGAAGCTGAACACTGTCTTTTTCTCACAAAGGATCAGATCTAGTTAAAATATAGAAGATATTATTGGATACGCGGATTTCCTGAAACACAGTCGCGTATATACGCGAGTTCATGCACAGAAAACCGCGTATGTCTGATTGCTGACAATTTTCTGTTTGGAGTCAGCTCTCTTCAGCACAGCTGCAGTGCTGTTTGGTATCTCTGATACTGTTTGGTATCCCTGGTGGTGTTCCAGTTCTCATAATTCTACTTCTAATGTTTTGATAAAGATGCCTTGATGATTTGTTGGTAAAAGTGTTCAGGAAGCACAAACTAAGGGGGAGCCTTAGTCATATGGAAAGGTTGCTTGGATGCACAGATTCAGGGGGAGCATTACCATTGCTGAGTATAATGCATTTTTGGCATTATGATGGTTCTGAAATATGTTCTCTTTCTTGAGGACCTTCTGGTATTGGTTATGAAAAGTCATATTTGTATTTTGATGAAAAGGTCATGTTGAGACCCATGATGTAAAATTGTAAATTTCAGTCATGTAAGGACTTGTCAAAATTTGTAAACCCACTTGGTTGGGTAGCTGAGTCAAATTTTGTAAACCCACTTGGTTGGGTAGCTGAGTTGAAATGTGTAAACCCACTTGATTGGGTACTTGAGTCTTATATGTTAATCCACTTGAATGGATCTTTGATGTAAGTATGAGTCATTAGTGATAGGAATTTCATAGAGTCATGTACTTCATTGGAAAATATGTTTGAAGATTCAGCATGAACTCAGGGGGAGCTTGGTCACTTCAGTATATATCAGATCTGCAGAACGCTTCTTCCACATGAGGAGAAAAGGGGAAGAGTATGTTGGTTTTGATCCACCCTTTGCCCTTGATGTCAAAGGGGGAGAGTGACATGGTGTTTGAATGAAGAGAAAGAATGGTGTCAAAAATGGGGAATGTGACATGGTGTCATTATATTCTTAATGTACCTATCTGTTGTGGTAACCAAACACCATCGTGGTTGCCATCAAGTCCAAAGGGGGAGATTGTTGGCAATATGATGCAGAGTGTTGTCCTTGATGGCAACCCACTGAATGAAGATGAAGACATGAGACTATTGACATGTGTTGTCCTTGATGGCAATCCACCTGATGAAGTTATTCTTGACCTGATGGGCTTGGTAAATGATGTAAATCTGATATGAAATGATGTTTGTTAGCAATATGATGCTGAGTGTTGTCCTTGAATGGCAACTTACTTGATGAAGTTGTGCTTGATAGAATATGTCTTGATGAACTAAATCTGATGTATCTTCAGTGGGTACAGAATGTAATAATGGAAGATGGTCAGTATGTGTCAAAGTATGATGAAAAAGAGTATGTCTCTAGGCATACGCGGATTTGCCTAAGGGAAGTCGCGTATGCACACGGGAAAGAACGTGCCAAGTCGCGTATGGGCAAAAGCGCTCAAAAAGTGCAAAACCAGGGGTAACCACCATGGTATTGACCCATTGTATTGGGTAATGATTCGTCTAAATGACCCCGTCCAAGAATACCATCGGAAGTAATGTGGTTTTGGCTCATGGTATTGAAATTGGGTAAACCTATATAAGGAGAAGAATTTCATTGTGCAAAGCATGAGTGTGGGTGCAAGATGTCTGAGCTTGAATGAATACTTCTTTCTGGAGTATATCTGAATGGAAAGGGTTACAGTTGAATGAAAGATCTGAATGTATGATGCACCGATGAAGGAGTGATGAAGAAGGGGATCTAGATCTGTATTGTACTTGTATTTGCTAGATCTGTTTATGGAATGATTAGATCTGTGATGAGGCGAACATCGAGGCGAACATCTGTCTGAGGTAAAGGGTAAAATCTGAAGTGATGTATCCGTTGTGAAGAATTGCAATGACATTTAAGTTTGAAGAACCATACGCTAGTTCGACGAAGAGGAAGCGCGTATATACGCAGCTTCGCTGAAGAGAAAGCGCGTATGTGCAATAAAATTAGCTCTGTAATTTGTACTGAAGTATACGCTGGTTTATGTGGACGGAAGCGCGTATATACGCGACATCAGAGAAAGGAAAGCGCGTATGCAAACTAGGTTTTGCTGATGTCCGTGGTAAGAAATGTCTGATCTGTTCTGCTGGTTTACTGATATCTGTCAGTAAGTTATATGTATTTGTTTCATGGTTGACTGTGCTTAAAAGTATGGAAAGGGTCCAGTCTGAAAATATGATGAAATGTGGCCTGCAAGTGGTGTCCTAAAGGAAGCTTTGGATCCAGTGTGAAAATTGATGAAACGTGGTCCATAGAGGTGCTGAGGGTTGTAGCCTTCAGTCAGGGGGTCGTAGCTCCCTTCCAGGTGAGGTTGGTAAACGAGATCGGGGGGTCGTAGCTCCCTTCCAGGAGAGGCTGGTAAACGAGTCAGGGGGTTGGAGCTCCCTTCCAGGAGAGGCTGGTAAACGAGCGCAGGTGGGTGCCTGCGTGCTGGTCAAGTCTGCGCCAGCACATATGTTGTAAGATGTTTTCTCTATAATAAAATATTGAAGGCTGAGCGACTACAGCGGTGGTTTTCTCCCGACTTGGGTTTCCACCTAAAATCCTGGTGTTCATGTGTGACGCTTTGTGTGATGGTTTATTCTGTTTTTCCTGCACATGTTTACTGATAACTTAACATCAGATGAATGAATATTGAAAAGAACTAAGTTAATAAATATCTGCATATTTAGATGTCTGCTAATACGCGAGTTGTATGAAGGATGTCCGCGTGTATACGCAAGTTTACTAAAGGAAAGTAGCGTATGAGTTTTAGAGCATGAAAAAGTAAAAAGTTTTAGTTTGCCCTAAATACTGATTCACCCCCCCCTCTCAGTATTTTTCCCAACAATTGGTATCGAAACGGTTCCTTGCGGAAGCTTGATACGCTTGAAGGTGATCGTCGCAATGGAAGTCAAGAAGAGGTAATGTCTATGAAGCCACCTCTATTCAATGGAAGCAATCGATATTATTACACCGGAAGGTACGAACAAAGCTTATCACATAAAGTCTTGGTGCGGATGTATGAGCAATCGTGGAAAGAAGGTTATCAATACCAATGATATTCTACGTGCGGCCAGAAAGGAAGAAGTATGAAATCAACGTAAAAGCATTAAATGTCTTGTTGAAGCATGTGAATCGGGGAATTGCTAAAGTGATGCAGCTACATTCAGCAAAAGAGATATGGGACAAAATCATTCTGAGCTATGAAGGAGATACAAAGGTAAAAAATGCAAAACTCCAAACTCTTAGAATCGAATATGAGAATTTGAAGATGCATAGTGATGAAAATGTTGCCAGTTTCTTTCTTCGTCTGGATGATATTGTAAATCGGATGAGAAATTTGGGTGAAACCATAAGCGATACTACTCTGGTGGAAAAGGTCTTAAGATCCTTGACTTCAAAATTTGACTCTAAAGTTTCAGCTATTGAAGAAAGGCAAGATCTGCAAACTCTTACTATTGTTCAATTACATGGTATTCTGACTGCTTTTGAAATGAGACAAGGAGGTCCTTCTCAAATAAGAGAAGCTTCTTTTAAGGTATCTGCAAAAGGAAAAGAAAAGGAAGTTGTCAAAGAATCCAGCTATATATCCGAAGAAGAAGAAGCGAATTTCGTGAGAAAACTCCAACTAGGTACTGGAAGATTCAAAGTTAAGCTTCCCTTCAAATGTTTTGAGTGTGGAAAAGTTGGTCACTATGCTGCTAAATGTCCTTATAGAGAAAAACATGGTAAAGGGAAACAATTTGAAAAAAGGAAGAGCTATTATGCAAATGAAGATGATGATGAAGTGTCCAGTGAAGATGAAGAAGATTCTGACCATGATTTGAAAGTGCTCATGGCAAAGAAGCAAAAGAAGAAGGCTACTCGAAACAAGAAGATATCTCAGAAAACATGTATAGCAGAAATTGAAGAAGATGAATCAGATAGTGATTGGGGTCCTTTGAATGATTTTCGTTGTGCAAACAATAGTGAAGATAGTGAAAGTAAAGTTGTGGATCTAGAAGAAGCTATCAAGATCAAAGTTGAAGAACAACAAAAGGAAATTGATAAGAAAGATTCTATCTACAAAGAGATGATCTCTCAAATGAAAGATCAAATAGAGATGCTGAATACAAGTATCAAAGGTTTCATACTTATGCATCCAATCGAATTAAAGAACTAGAAGCAGAAATCAACGATCTAAATACAGACCTCGAAAAATCAAGCAAGAAGAATGAAGGACTTGAAGCTGCAATCATCTCTCTGCAAGCAGATCTTGAAGCATCAAGTAAGAAGAATGAGGAACCTCTACAAACATTTGAAAAGGAAGGCCTTGAAGCAGAAATCATCTCTCTCAAAGAAGATCTGGAAAAATCAAATAAGAAGAATGAAGAGCTGCAACAAACATGTGAAGAAAACGAAAAATGGTTGAAAGAAGAGATTCTAAATCTGAAGGATCAAGTAGAAGATGGAAGAAGGAAATAAGAAAGCATGACAAAGCAATGTCAAGCCTTGGAGGTTGAGGTAAACATTCTCAAAGGTAAAGTAGAAGAAAAGGCTAAAATTTTGAGGTTTCAAGATAGTACTAACATTTTGGACAATATTCTGAGTAATCAAAGGTCTCCTGCTATCAAACTTGGTCTTGGTTTCCATGAAACTGTTAAAGGAGAATCTAGCTCACAAGGAAGTGCTAAAAATTCAGAAGATGTCAATGCAAAACCTGAAGTGTTGAAAGAGACAAAAGGTCAACCAACAATGATGAAATCTCAAAGGAAATCAGTCAATAATGTTGAATGCTTTAAATGTCATAATTATGGGCATGTTGCAGCAAATTGCAGGAGCAGATCATTTCAGCCTCAAAAAAACAGTTCCTATATAGAAAGGCACTCTGGTTTCTTCAAGGGATATTGTTTTTCATGTAACAAGTATGGACATAAAGCAGCTGATTGTAAAAGGAGGAAGATTAGAAATACTCATTATGATTCTTATGCTTATTTTTTATGGACATATGAGATGTTATTCTTGTAACAAGTATGGACATGTAGAAAAGGAATGCAGGTTGAACAGATATGAGAAATTGGATAACTCGTACACAAATAGAAAAAGATCAAACATATGGAAAAAGATGGAGGACTATCAAACGTAGGGAATATTGGCCCTACTGCGGTCATACGCTACGGCTTATGCTACGATTAATTTGCCGGGGAATGATGTGGGATACATTATGAGATTTAGTAATGTATCGTCACGGGGTAGCAATGTATGATGTCTCTCATGGTTGTTTTGGTTATTACGGTTATATCCATATTTCCTAACGAGCTTATCGACATGAAGAAGGCAGTCGGGAAGTACAAGTTCGGGGGAGATGAAGGAATGTGAAAAATTTCTATGCTTCCTTTCCATCGACTTGGTTCTATGAACACAAGTCGTATACACGAGTTCCATTGTTTTCTGATCGCGTATGCTTTTATAGTAAAGAATTGGGATGAGAGTTGAAGATCGGGAGCGAAAGTTCGAGCATCGGTCACATTTTATTAATAACTATTTTATTGACTCTGTATCAACTTATTTTCTCAGTTCTAAATAATGATGATATGATACTTGGTTTCTTATCTTGAAGATCATGGATGAGGGCGAAAGGTATTCGTTCTTTGAGATGAAAGTCTTATAATTCGAGGAGATAAGGACAGATCATGTAGAGATTGTTGTTGATGGCTTGCTGATAAAAATATTCAGGTTGCACAAGTTAAGGAGAAGCACTGGTTCAGGAGGAGCAGCAGGTTGAATACTAATGGCCCTTATTCTTGGTTATTGTGATACTCATGCTCAAATGATGATGACTTGGTATATGGTTTATTATGATGAGATTTTGATCCCTGTTTACTATCTTTGGTGCTCACACATGGATGAGTTGGAAGTCGTTTGATTCAGAAATAAATCATGCAGAGTTTGTTACTATGGTTGAGATCTTTTGTTACTATGTTACATCATGCTAAATCTTGACGATCTTGATGATATTGGACCACATGGATGATTGCTTGACACATATTTGAAGATGTTGTTCTGGTATGTTAATTTCTCTTGGAAAGAATGTATTGATGCTGCAAAGAATCTGAAGGCTTGGTTACTATTGTACTTATGCTACAACCATTGGATGACGCTTGAAGACACAACTACATTTTTCTATCTATCTGTATTCCAGGGAAGCATTCAAATATCTCAGAAAGAAGCTGAACACTGTCTTTTTCTCACAAAGGATCAGAACTAGTTAAAATATAGAAGATATTATTGGATACGCGGATTTCCTGAAACACAGTCGCGTATATACGCGAGTTCATGCACAGAAAACCGTGTATGTCTGATTGCTGACAATTTTCTGTTTGGAGTCAGCTTTCTTCAGCACAGCTGCAGTGTTGTTTGGTATCTCTGATACTGTTTGGTATCTCTGGTGGTGTTCCAGTTCTCATAATTCTATTTCTAATGTTTTGATAAAGATTCCTTGATGATCTGTTGGTGAAAGTGTTCAGGATGCACAAACTAAGGGGGAGCCTTAGTCATATGGAAAGGTTGCTTGGATGCACAGATTCAGGGGGAGCATTAGCGTTGCTGAGTATAATGCATTGTTGGCATTATGAAGGTTCTGAAATATGTTCTCTTTCTTGAGGACTTTCTGGTGTTGGTTATGAAAAGTCATTTTTGTATTTTGATGAAAAGGTCATGTTGAGACCCATGATGTAAAATTGTAAATTTCAGTCATGTAAGGACTTGTCAAAATTTGTAAACCCACTTGGTTGGGTAGCTGAGTCAAATTTTGTAAACCCACTTGGTTGGGTAGCTGAGTTGAAATTTGTAAACCCACTTGGTTGGGTAGTTGAGTCTCATATGCAAATCCACTTGGATGGATCTTTGATGTAAGTATGAGTCATTGGTGATAGGAATTTCATAGAGTCATGTACTTCATTGGAAAATTTGTTTGAAGATTCAGCATGAACTCAGGGGGAGCTTGGTCATTTCAGTATATATCAGATCTGCAGAACGCTTCTTCCACATGAGGAGCAAAAGGGGAGAGTATGTTGATTTTGATCCACCCTTTGCCCTTGATGTCAAATGGGGAGAGTGACATGGTGTTTGAATGAAGTTGAATGAAGAGAAAGAATGGTGTCAAAAATGGGGAATGTGACATGGTGTCATTATATTCTTAATGTACCTATCTGTTGTGGTTACCAAACACCATCGTGGTTTCCATCAAGTCCAAAGGGGGAGATTGTTGGCAATATGATGAAGAGTGTTGTCCTTGATGGCAACCCACTGAATAAAGATGAAGACATGCGACTGTTGACATGTGTTGTCCTTGATGGCAATCCGATAAAGTTATTCTCGACGAAGTGGTTGAGAAATGATGTAAATCTGATATGAAATGATGTTTGTTAGCAATATGATCTTGAGTGTTTGTCCTTGAATGGGAGCTTACTTGATGAAGTTGTGCTTGATAGAATATGTCTTGATGAACTAAATGCGATGTATCTTCGAGTGGAGTACGAATGTAATAATGGAAGAATTGTCAGTATGTGTCAAAGCATGATGAAAAAGAGTATGTCTCAAGGCATACGCGGATTTGTCTAGGGGAAGTCGCGTATGCACGCGGAAAAGAACGTTCC
This sequence comes from Pinus albicaulis, assembly GCA_034641835.2. Taxonomy (NCBI): domain Eukaryota; kingdom Viridiplantae; phylum Streptophyta; class Pinopsida; order Pinales; family Pinaceae; genus Pinus; species Pinus albicaulis. The sequence continues at coordinate 1,764,830,337 of CM076580.1, read as the reverse complement.
AAGTCGCGTATGGGCAAAAGCACTCATAAAGTGCAAAACCAGGGGTAACCACCATGGTATTGACCCATTGTATTGGGTAATGATTTGTCTAAATGACCCCGTCCAGGAATACCATCGGAAGTAATGTGGTTTTGGCTCATGGTATTGAAAAAAGGGTAAACCTATATAAAGAGAAGAAATTCATTGTGCAAATCATGAGTGTGGGAGCAAGATGTCTGAGCTTGAATGAATACTTCTCTGTGAAGTATATCTGTATGGAAAGGGTAAAGGTTTGATGATAGATCTGAATCTATGATGCACCTATGAAGAAATGATGAAGCAGAATATCTAGATTTGAAATGTATCTGTATTTGATAGATCTATTTATGGAATGATTAGATCTGAGATAAGGTGAACATCTGTCTGAAGTAAAGGGTTAAATCTATGTGATGTATCTGTTCTGAAGAATTGCAATGACCTAAATGTCTGAAGAGCCATACGCTAGTTTTCCACAGAGGAAGCGCGTATATACGCGGCTTCGCTGAAGAGAAAGCGTGTATGCGCAATGAAATTAGATCTGTAATATGTACAGAAGTATACGCTGGTTTATGTGAACGAAATCGCGTATATACGCGACATCAGTGAAAGGAAAGCGCGTATGCAAACTAGGGTTTGCTGAAGCAAGGGGTATGAAATGTCTGATCTGTTCTGCTATGTTACTGCTATCTGTGAATGATGTATTCTACAGTTCTGGTTTGTCTGAATTGATAAGTTTCAGTTTGATGTATGATTGAGCTTAAATGTATGGAGTGGGTCCAGTCTGAAAATATGATGAAACGTGGCCTGAAAGTTGTGTCCTAGAGGAAGCTTTGGATCCAGTGTGAAAATTGATGAAACGTGGTCCATAGAGGTGCTGAGGGTTGTAGCCTTCAGTCAGGGGGTTGTAGCTCCCTTCCAGGTGAGGCCGGTAAACGAGAGCAGGGGGTCGTAGCTCCCTTCCAGGAGAGGCTGGTAAACGAGTCAAGGGGTTGGAGCTCCCTTCCAGGAGAGGCTGGTAAACGAGCGCAGGTGGGTGCCTGCGTGCTGGTAGGAGTTTGCACCAGCACATATGTTGTAAGATGTTTTCTCTATAATAAAATATTGAAGGCTGAGCAACTGCAGCGGTGGTTTTCTCCCGACTTGGGTTTCCACCTAAAAATCCTGGTGTTCATGTGTGATGCTTTGTGTGATGGTTTATTCTGTTGTTACTACACATGTTTACTGTTTACTTAACATCATATGAATGAATATTGCAAAGAACTAAGTTAATAAATATCTGCATATTTAGATCTCTGCTAATACGCGAGTTGTATGAAGGATATCCGCGTGTATACGCGAGTTTACTAAAGGAAATTAGCGTATGGGTTTTAGAGAGTGAAAAATTAAAAATTTTTGAATATGTAGTAAATACTGATTCACCCCTCCCTCTCAGTATTTTTCCCAACACATGATTATCTTCATCATGGGAGAAAATATATCGAGTAGGTGGCTGAAAGGAAAAACCTTCTTGTTCTCATTTTTGTATCTTGGTTTGAGGATTTATTCATAATTTTGGGCATCTATGTTTATGGTATTGAACCATTTTTCACCCAGATTGGGTAACCATGTGGCTGCAACAATAATATCTATGGAGATGGTAAAGGTCACCCCTACAATGGTCACTTTATTGTCTTGAATATTGGAGATGAAAACTCTAGTCAAAGTAGGGAGATGTTGAACTCTATGGACTAGCTCACAGAAATCAAATCAACCCACATGTTTAAAGAAAGTGAATGTCATGGGTTAGGCCAATAAATCTCTAGTGTCAGATGGTTCAAGCCTCAAAATATGCCCTCCCTTGTGTGGTCTTCTTTCCTCTCTTTCCTCCTCTATGAAATCTCTTTCCTCATCCATGTGTTTGTTTTGTTTTGGAAAACCTAGGGAAGGGGAAGGAAAAGGGGGTAGGAAGTAGGTTCAGGGAGTGGGAATGAGTGTAGGAAAAATTAGGGAAGTAGGGAAGGGAATTAGGGAGCTTAGGGAAATGGTAGGGGGTAGAAAAAATTTGGGAAATAGGGTATGGAAATTTATTACAAGAATGGTGAGGCTGCCTAGAAAATTTGCAGCCTAGGGTTAGGGTTTTGGGAAATAGGGCTTGTGAATGAGGGATAAAGTTATGTAGGGATAGATAAAGTGTTTACTAAGATGTGGGAGGGGTAAATTGTGTCTAGGGAAAAAAAAATTGCATGTAGGAGTAAAATTAGGGTTTCTTAGCTTTAAAACATGAAATTATACATGAGGAGGGTTATCATCACAAATTGATTATCATGCAAGGATATGAGGGCATGAAATGATGTAACTTACTTGCTAGGAGTTGTAGATAACTTAACAGGATAATTTGACTACTTAGAAGAAGTTTTGACAAGTTGTAGGAGCTTACAGAAGAAAGTGGATAGGAGCACAATTCTCTACACAGGAGCACAACGTTGAACGCAGGAGCACAACGCTCTTCACAGGAGTGCAGTGCCAAAATGCAAGGAGCATAACGCCAAGCCCCAAGAGTGTAACACCTCCAAAAAATTTGCCTTCGTCACTTGAAAAGTCCTTTTTTTTCTTTTTGGAAGTGAGAGATCAATGAATGAGAGCGCAAATGAGCCTCTCCTTGAGCTTTTATGGCCTTTATACCTTGATGAAATTTTAAAATTTGGTCTTGGGACCCACTTTCCCTTTTCACATTTAAACTAAAAGATTGCAATTTTTACCTTTCATTTGATCTTTTGAATTTGATCAGTTGGTGGATTTTTTGAACATTGAGACTTTTGGAACTTTGACTTTCTTGGAAATTGGAACCTTGGGTTTGCAGCTATCTTGGAACCATGATTACTTATTAGATATAAAAAACATGAAATTACATATTGAAATTAAAATAAAATTTACAAATTAATCTTTACATAATAAAAACATGTTTATTGTCACTCTCTTACTTGTTGGTCTTTTATTTATGCAGATGGTAGTTTGATGGACCTTGAAAACCATAAGGCCTAATGGAAACCTTAACTGAATGAAATTCATGGTGAAATGACTGAAAAGGTGATAAAATCTCATGATGATGGACACTCAACATAGTGATGAAATGAGACAACAAGTAATGAAATTTCTAAAGAGAGTGAAACTTGATCTAAATCTATACCAAGTGACCAAATGTTTGCATGACCTAATGGAATGATAAAAATTTCAGAATTGGACCCTTAGCATGACATGAAAGAGTTAATTTGATCACTAGTGGAATGATTCAAATACTGACACTAACATTGTCTCCAACTGGGGATGGTACCTCCTTGGAGGTGCCAAGAACACTGTAGACCAAGTGCCTATCCATTGGGCATGGAGTCAAAATCTAAAATACTAACTAAAAACTGAAAATTTAAACTAATTTGAAACAAACTCAAACTGACTGAAAAATAACTTTAAAATTGACTCAGAACTAACTTTATATTGACTCAAAACTAACTTGAAATTGACTGAGTTAATTTTGTAAACATCATAAAACCAATGAAACTTTATGGCCTTCAGCTCGGGCTCCAAGCTTCAGTGATTCTCCACTTCACACTTCGTAGGAAAGTTAAACTGATATCTACAATGATAGTGGGAAATATGAAAACTGCATCAATAATGATAATGCTTAAGGAGCCTACCATTGACCAGTCCTCCTAAACATTCTTCTCCACTCATATCCTGTAATAGAAAACCATTTTGTCCTCGAATAGCTGAGATCTTGTAAGGCCCTTTCCATAGGTTCTCAAACTTTTTGTGCTTCCATTTTCCCCATTCCTTGCATCCCACCATAGGACTACGTATTCAAACTTAAAATCACCTTCCTTGGTTTTACAGTCATACACATTATTTATCTTCTCATGAAGCTTTGAGGTGTTATGAAATAACTCATCTTTCGTCTACTAAATATGGATCATCTGATTGATCCGAAGTTGTACATCATTCTCCTTTCTTCCTTCTTCTTGCAACAATTTCATGACTTGGACTGCAAGTGATGTAGGAAAAACAATGTCTACAACATAAACTAACTGAAAATGGGACATTCCTATAGATTTCTTACTACTCACACTATCTTCCCACAAGGCATTCACAAGATTTTTGTGCGAGTTATTCTTGTTGGTCTCCAACATTTTCTTTATGATATTAATCAGGGATTTATTAGAGGACTCTGCTAAACCATTACCTTGTGGATAATAGGTCTTTGAGTGCCCCAAACTAATTTTACATTTGTCACAAAACTCAACCATCCTTTTTTATTTGAATGTTGCTGCATTGTCAATAATAATATTATAAGGACAACCAAAACGAGACAATATGTTAGTCTCCAAAAATAGAATAATTACTAGGTTTGTTGCTTGCCTTGTTGGGATCTCCTTGATCCATTTGGTGAAGTAGTTAGTGGCTGTTAATATCCATTTGTGTTTTACAGATGATGTAGGGTGAATCTCTCCGATGAAGTCAAGTCCCCACTGTTGAAAAGGTGCATGTACTGAAATGGGATGTAAAGGTAAAGGACAACAATTTCTTTTACCTTGAAACGCTTGACACTCATGCCAACTCATCATTGTTTTCCACAAGTCTGTGAAACGACTTGGCCAGTATTATCATGCTCTCAAAAATTTATTAGCCATGTTCTTCCAGTAAATATGGCCCCCACAGTCTCCTTTATAACAATCATTCATAACTTCTTGGGCTTCATTTTCAACTAAACAATTCAGGAACATATCTCCTGGATATTTCCAATAAAGGGCGTTGTCCAAAATGTAGTATTTGGAAGCTTTCCACTTTAAATACCTACCCTTACACTCAGTCATGCCTTGAGGTGGGTTCAAATGACAAAGAACGTATATTATATCAGAATACCAAGGAGACGAAAGAAATATATCAGATACCTGTATCAGAGTGACATCCTCTTCTTCATCGGACAATGTTGTAATAATATTATTTTCTAAAACATGCAAATTTGACTCAGCTTAGACCTTGACCTTTGATCAACTTTGTGGGATTGATCTCAAGGTCATATTCGAAAATTGATGCTATATGTTTCCCTCTTCTACCTTCCAGATCTATTTTCATAAGAGCATATTTTACTGCTTCATTAAGGACATAAGCCAAAATATGTAAATATAAAATATAGAAATGAAAATCCTTCAATGCTTTTATCAAAGCCAAAGCCTATTTCTCTATGATATTGTATTGAAGAGCTACATCCCTGATGGTTCGACTGAAAAATGTAATAGGTTTCTGGATATTGTCCTTATTTTGCATTAAGACTGCAACTATGGTGTGCTAAGACGAGAAACATAATATAATAAAATCAATAGTGTAATCTGAGCTTATTAAAATAGGGGCAGTAGTCAAAGAAAAATTTGCTGAGTTAAAATATTTCTTGGCATCCTCAAACCACTTTACCTCATTATGCCATTTCAACATATTGGTCATTCCCTGAAGGTGCTCAGCCAAATTTGGAATAAATCTGCGTAAGAAATTCATCTTAACATTGAAATCCTAAATTTCTTTCTTGTTCTGTGGAAAATCAATTTGCTGAATTGCCTCAACCCAAGAAGGGTCAATCTGGATTCCATACTTAGAGATGATGTGACCAAGAAGTTTTCCCTCCTCCATGGAAAAAAGGCTCTTTTTGGATTAAGAGAGATTCTGAATTTCCTACATTTCTGAAGAAAAAAAACCTTAAATGATACAAGTGTTCATCATAGGAATGGGAGAAAACTGTCAAATCATCTAAATATACCACTAGAAAAAACAAATTTCTCATCTACAAAAGCTATATCCATTTCCTGCTGAAAGGTATCCCCTGCATTCTTTATTCCAAACAGAATCTTTGCATATTTGAACATACCCCAAGGTGTAGTGAAGGAAATTTTGTCACGATCTTTCTCAAGTAATAAAATATGATTGTATCTTGAATATCCATCAAGCAAAGAAATTCAGGAAGACCCAACCACTCTCTGTAACATGTGATCCGTTTTTGGAAGGGGGTAATTATCTTTAAGAGACACCTTGTTTAAATTTCTAAAATCTATGCAAACCCTTATTTCACTAATATTATTTTTTACAAGGACTAGATTAGATATCCAATCAGAAAACCTTATAGAAACAATGATACTTGACTTGTAGAGAATTTTAACTTCTTTTTCTATGGAAGGCAGCAACCTCGGGTCGATCCTTCTCAACTTTTTCTGAAATGGATTTTGATCAGGCTTAATTGGAATGGTGTGCTGTATGAAATCTTTTTTTATAGACCTTTAATTCTGCATAATCCCACATGAAAAAATTAGAAAATTTAGAAAGTAAATCAATGTACTTGTCCTTTACCTCAAGAGACAACGACTTAGAGAGTTTGAACATCTTGGGCTTGTCCACTCTTTTGATGTTTACATCTTCCACACCCTTTTCTGTAGGAACCAATGTTGGCTTCCTCACTACATCATCTTGATCAAACAATTCTTCCAAAGGTATGAGACCTTTTGGAATATTGTTATCCTTCAGCTCTAGTATATCAACCTGAGTGGCTTTGATGACTTGGTCATCCTTTTCAATTGCAGAATTCTCGAATTCACCTTCATTTTTCCAAAAATTATTAACTTGCTGATCATCCCAAATACTTGCCAATATCGCAAGTTATCAGGAACTATAGGCCGATGTTTTACATGAATTTCAAATTTTCTGTTAGAAAACATAGGGATTTTGAAATTGCTTGTTGTTGTAGCAAGAGAATCTGCCATGAGGTTATGACTTCTCGACACTATTGACAAATTGTGTTCAGGAAACATATTTAGGATATCCAGTAAAACATTCATGTACACTGCCATTCATGGATGCTTGGCCTGATATTCCCCTTTCACCTTTTTTATCATAATTTCAGAGTCTCCATATACTAAAATTCTTCTTGCGCCCAACTTTTTCAAGATATTGAGACCAGTGATCAATGCTTCATATTCTGCCTCATTGTTAGAACAATCAAAATCCAAATTGTATGAAAATAATCTAACATTCTTAGGAACCTTACCAAGATGATGAAGAGGGATACAAATCCAAATTCCAATGCCTACCCCGTCTTTCCCCAAGACACCATCGAAATCCATGGTCCGTAGACCATTTTAATCATCCAAGTGCTAGAATTCTTATTCTTGTTTTGTCTCAAATTTCTGGGCTACTTCTTGATTCTAATATGAATTTTCCTCTGCCTTGTCAGATAGCTTCTTTGAAGCACTTGGCATATTCTCTTTTCCATTCTATAAAATTGTTCTAATATAATTAGAAATATTCGGAACATCTTCAACTTCTACATGTTGACTATCTACATCATTCAAGCCACTACCATTGAACAAAATAAAAGTTTATAAATATGTATTTACGACATTTATATGATGAGTATTAGGCCTCAATTTGCTATTTATCATGTACTTCATATTTTTTTCTCGATACAAATTTCTCAATTGTCAGAAAACTGGGATGGTGGCATAAGAGAACTCTAGTTTCAAAGTGCCTCTCAACTTGGCTCCCCAAAATATAGACAACAACATACCAAACCTTGGTCGTATATCAACCACCACCACATCCATCAAGACATTCTTTGTTGGAATTTTTTCAAGGGAAACTACTAAATATTTAATAAGACCCAAACAAGGGACTCTACCTGAATCGAAGGAATACAATTCATGGTAAGGACTAGTGATATCTAGGCCCAATTTCTCCATAATGGCTTTCGGCATGAAATTGTGGGAAGCTCCAGGGTTGAGCATGGCATTGTGAAGGATATTTTGGTGGATTCTAAGACTCAAATAGAATGGAAGAACTGCGGTATCCTCTAACTGACCGTCTATTTCTAGAACAAATATGAGTTCAGGTTGGTCATCTTTGACATTAAGTATATCAGATGAAGGATATACTTTTAACATTTTGGCTACGTGAGACTTATATTGATTATTCTTGACAAGTTCAATTAAAGGTATTGACACTTTCAATCTGGAAATTTCAGTTTCTAAGCTGAAAGAAGTGGATATTTCTACCTCGTTAAAGATCCCTCGTTTGTCGGCATGATCTTTTGATGCAACTTCTTTCCTTTGGTTGTCCTTTTCTTTACCCATTGAGCTTGTAGATGGCTGATTATCTTTGTTCTGATTTGTAGCTACATGTTCTTTTCCTTTACTATGATTACCTTAAGAATTCGTTTTTGGTTGAGTATCTTTTTGTTGATATGCCCTCTTCTAAATAGGAGTTATTGGGACATATCTACCTCTCAATGTATACTACCTCTATTGTGAGCTGAGGGAATTCAGGTATCCTCACTAATAATCATCATATTCAACCTCCAAGTCATGATCCTGAGCTAAAATATTTTCTTCACCCTTGGGTACATCTGTTTTCTTGACATACTCTTCATCTTCTATCAAAAATATGGGTTGGCCATCAACTATAAAAAAGTGGTTCTCTTCAAAAATATGATATTCTTTTTCTTCTTCACCTCCTTGAGCATAATTTTACTGCAAGGGTGTCTGAATATGCAATGGTTGTGCTGGTTGCTCAGGTGCCCTATGTTCCCTTTGGTTAATTATGAATTGAGGTTGTTGTTTTTGTCCTCTGAAGTTAGGATTTATAACTTGTGGTTTTGGCTGCCTTTCGGTGATATACATCCTATCAACCATCCTTTCTACTGTTATTATCAAGGTGTCTAGTTTTACATTGGAAGATGATGATGCTTCTTCTTTGATATTTACTCTCCTTTCACCCTTCATTTTTGACTTCTTTATGGACAAATTAGCTTCAACAGTAATTGAATTTTTCTTCGTGTCTTCTAATGTAGTAGGATTCCTTTCTCGCAACTGATAGACCGTGTCTAGATAAAAACCATCTAGGTAATGTAAGAGGGCCAAACCTAGAGGAGCTTTGATCTCATTGGGAATGGAATTGTATACTCTCTTGAATCGGGCAATGAATTCTTGTACTGATTCATTTGGTTCTCTTTTCATATTATTGTATTCAAATATGATTTGTAATGGATTCTTATTTACCTCTCATTGGGCTATGAAAGCATCTATCAACTGATTTGAAGTGGCTATGGAATTTACATTTAATGATTCGAACCATACTTTAAATTCTCCTGAAAAGATATGAACTATGATTGTCATTTTAGCATCGTCTTCATATACTTATTCTAGATCAATAAAGTCAGTGACTTTAACTATGCTATGTTTTGTAGTGATTGAATAATTTTCATAAAAAAGTGGCAGTCTCTGGCCATAACCTTGTGGTAAGGCATGGAGTTGACCTGGTAAGATGAGGGGTGAAAATCTGGCCATAATTCATACTGAATGAACTATAGGAGTGACATTAGGAAGAGTTTGTTGAATAGATAATGAAGTAGATGGTGTGGAAGAGGAAACAACAACTGATTGTGAGTGTGTTGGGATGGGTATTGACTCTTACTGATATTGGATTATGGATTTTTCTGACTGGTACTGAAGTTGGTTTGCTAAAATTTCAAGTCTATAGAATTGACTCCATACTTTAGTGTCAAAGTCTAATTCAAACTTAGTTTCTTCAAAGGGTAAATTTTATTCAAATTTTAAAGAACTAAGATCTAACTTAGATAATGATCTTACCTCATAAATCCTTAATGGGTCAAACACTATGTCAAATAATGAGGTTTCAGACTTAGATCGAAACAAAGACAGCTCAAATTTTAAATCAAATGGTATATCTTTGAGAGATAGAACTTTTTCAAGTGGTGAAGAGTATCTTACCAATGGGATTAGATTTGATTGAATTTTTGTAGCTTGATATCTATGGTTCCGAACAAGCCTCTCTGTATCTTCGACTGAATCAGCTAGGTGAAGTTCAGGATTTGATCTGTTGTATCTGCTTTAAGCTAGAATGTTCACTTCTCAGCAACCTGGTTCTCTGCATCTTTTCAGATCAACCTCAACGAAATATAGACCTATCATCGAGAGCCAAATAATTCAAATAAATAATGGTAAAACCAGGGAATATTTGTCACTTTCTTCCCTATTATGGTCGCCAAGTTGTTATACTCCACTGGACCTTTGAGGCTAATAATAGACCAAAAAAAGTAACCATAGACGAAAATATGGCCAAGTTGCTAGCCCTACTAGGTAGGAGAGGGCTCTCTCCAAGGGATCACAGCCAAGAGGACTAGATCAATTAGGTTTTAGGCTAGGTATAGTAGCACAGGAATTTTGATTCGTTGATTTTGGTGCTGGATGAGTGAATTAGGTCAAAGAGGAAATTAGGTCAAGGAAAAATGACCAACAATTGCAAACATTTGATGGGGCAAGGTATGTAATTACTTTAACACTTGAAGGAGCTTTTATGGAGTGAATTATACTAGTGTGGTGCTAAAAATAGCTTGACATACATCAATTCTTTTTAAACCAAAGAAATGAAACACTAGTATGGTGATTCTGCTTATCTCACTTAAGAATAAACACATTATAGAAGTGGCATGACCATTAAAAGTAGAAAAAAATCACACATATGTAAACAGAAGAAAAAACTATGTCAAAATAAATTACCACAGGAATCCAACCAAAATAGTTGCAACTTTGTCAATAAATTCCTGCCAAAATTATGATACAATAGTGTTCTATGATCAATACAACAACATCCAACCCTTGCAATGAGAAAGGAGGTGGAAGATATAGGAAAAAAATGACTCTTCCTAACTTAGGGGTCAAATCCATGACTTGAGGAGCTAATCCCCAAAATATTGAACTAAAAACCCAAAGACTAGGGAGGTCAACGAACTCATCACCAAATTTGGTGAAACTGATTCATATTAAGCAAAAATCAAATTTTACCTAATGTATTTACCCTCTAGTAACTAAAAGTAACTTAATTACATTTAAATCATCAAATTGCATCATTCAAATTCATTATTTCTATGAAGAAACTGAGAAAATCTGGAAATTGTGGAGAAAATGAGAAAATTGGGCAAAGTAAAGTGCCTTTGGCAGGAGTGTAGCGCCAAACACACGAGCGCAACGCCAAATTCAATTTTGAATGTGAGGGACTTTCTGAAGTCCAAATTGAGCTAACGATAGCTCATTGGAAATTTTCTCCTGTCTAGTTTCCAAAAATACCCTTGGTTTCTAAAAATAATGTTTTTAAGATCTCAAAATGTGCAAGCATCCAACACTGCTTCAAAGTGCAATGCCAGCCTGAAAATAGGGGAAGAAAGGTGATTGTTTAGGTTTTTTTGGCCATTTCGCCTTGCCATATTGTCCAATTTTTGAGTTCCAATAATAAAAATTGAATGTATAGGACCTTCTAAATCTAATGCTGGTGGCCATTTTTCATTTGGATAATCGTAGAGAGAGCGCAACGCCCTAGGCGTTGTGGTTTTAACAAGCTCACTATGTTGAATTTCAGTGAAAATTTGTCAAAATGCCCAAATTTTCAAAAAAGTTGCCCAAAAAATTTCAAAATTGGTGGATAGAGTGTTGATGATGTGCCTCAAACAATCAGGGAGGCATCAACAAGGATCTCAAGTTTCTCTTCCTCCTTTTACTTAATTAGGGTTTCCTTGTGTTTTTCCTCCAACTACGTGAGTTTGATGTTATAGATCTTGTTTCTTGTGATGTACCTGTTGGAAATGTTTCTAAGCATCTTATTATCTTTGTTTTCTTTGTGGAGAATTTTCTCAAGGTGGAGGTTTACCCTATCTAGCCATATCTCTCTATCATCTTGAACCTCCTTGGAAATCCTCTCCTCAAAAGTGAGGTTTCCAGCCTCAAGTTTCTATTTTTGTAGAGCTCCCTTAAGACATCTTGTTTTTGGTCTTGTTTTGCTGGTTTGAATGTCATCATGGTCAGGATCATCAAGTGACATCATTGCCTTACCCTTGGTATCTTGTATCTTTGCTTTCAACATCTCTAGCTCCATGAGTACTTGTTGATCTTTCAGCTTCTTGTTGTCCTGTTCAAGGAATGATATGAGAAACTGAGCTCTAGCCATGCTATCCTACAATTATTTGATGATGGCATGCTTCTCTTTAATGAACAAATTTGAAGTCTCCTGATCATCTTGATCATCCAAATCCATCAACTCAAAGTATTTTGCTTCCTCATGAAGGTCTACCCCTTCATGGAAAACTGTCTCTTTCTGCTACTCATCCTGGTGTACCTGCTTTGTTGATGAATAAGGCAAGGCCCCTTCCAAAATATATGGAGAAAACACTTACTTAGGTACCCTTAGATAGGTTTTGACCTGTTTTTCCTTTTTGGTCTTTTTCACTGCAGCCCTGCTAGATGACCCTGTTTATTTTTTAGGCAATGATATTGGTGGTAGAATTGGTCTAGTAGGCTAAGATGGTGGAGTACTGAAGAAATCATTATCAATGAACGTCTCCAAAGTAATGTTCAGCTAATTGATATGATGAAGGAAAATTATCTTCATAAGAGAGTGAGGAAAAATGATTCTCATCTGATGTTCTGGCTTTCTGCTCTGCACTTTGTAAGCCATCTTGTCAATGCTCTTGTACAAATAGTGAGGGATGTTGAGAAAATTTACCTTTGTGAAGTGCATGAGAAACTTGATGTGATATGAGTACATTCAGGAGAATCTACCCTCACAAGTGAAGTATTTCATGATGATCTTCATCATGGGAGAAAACCTTTCAAGTAGGTTAGTGAAAGGAAAAACCATCTTGTTCTCATTTTTGTATCTTGGCTTGAGGAATGATTCATAGTGTTAGGCATCTATTTTTATGGCCTTGAACCATTTTTCACCCACATTGGGCATCCATGTGGCTGCCACAATAATATTTGTGGAGATGGTAAATGTCACCCCTGCAATGATTACTTGATTGTCTTGAATATTGGAGATGAAAACTCTGGTCAAACAGGGTGATGTTGAACTCTCTGGACTAGCTCACATAAATCAAATCAACCCACATGTTTGAAGAAAGTGATTGTCATGGGTGAGGCTATGAACTCTCTAGTGTCATATGTTTTAAGCCTCAAAATATTCCCTCCCTTGCATGGTCTTCTTTCCTCTCTGTCCTCCTCTATGAAATCTCTTTCCTCCTCCATGTGTTTGTTTTGTTTTGGAAACCCTAGGGAAGGGGAAGGAAAACAGGGTAGGAAGTAAGTTTAGGGAGTGGGAATGGGTGCAAGAAAAATTGGGGAAGTAGGGAAGGGAATTAGGGAGCTTAGGGAAATGATAGGGGGTAGAAAAAATTTGGGAGATAGGGTAGGGAAATTTATTACAGGAATAATGAGGCTACCTAGGAAATTTGCAGATTAGGGTTATGGTTTTCATAAATAGGGCTTGGGAATGAGGGATAAAGTTATGTAGGGAGAGGAAACATTTTTACTGAGATACGGAAGGGGTAAATTATGTCTAGGGAAAATAATTTAGCATGTAAGAGTAAAATTAGGGTTTCTTAGCTTTAAAACATAAAATTATGCATGAGGCGGGTTATCATCACAAATTGATTATCATGCAAGGATAGGAGGGCATCAAATGACATAGCTTACTTGCTAGGAGCTGTAGATAACTTCACTTGATAATTTTACTACTTAGAAGAAGTTTTGATAGGTTGTAGGAGCTTGTAGAATAAATTGGACAGGAGTGTAGCACTCTACGTAGGAGCACAACGCTCTTCACAGGAGCACAATTCTCTTCAGAAGAGTGCAACGCCAAAATTCCACGAGCATAGCGCCAAGCCCAGGAGCACAACGCCTCCAAAAAAAAAAATTTCTTCACTTGAAAATTCTATTTTTTTGGCTGGGGGAACTGAGAGCTCAATGGATTAGAGTGAAAATGAGCCTCTCCTTGGTATTTGATGGCCTTTATACCTTGATGAAATTTTGAAATTTGGTCTTGCGACCCACTTTCCCTTTCACATTTCAACTTAAACATTGCAATTTTTACCTTTCATATGATCTTTTGAATTTGATTAGTTGGTGGATTTTTTGAACACTGAGACTTTTGGAACTTTGAATTTCTTAGCAATTGGAACCTTGAGTTTGCAGATAGCTTGGAACCATGAGTACTTATTACATATAAAAAGCATGAAATTACATATTTAAATTGAAAAAAAATTACAAATTAAGTTTTGCATATTAAAAATGTGGTTATTGTAACTCTCTTACTTGCTAGTCCTTTATTTATGCAGATGGTAGTTTGAAGGTCCTTGAAAACCCTAAGATCTAATCGAAATACTTACTGAATGAAATTCATGGTGAAAGGACTAAAAAGGTGATAAAAACTCATTAATGATGGACACTCAACATAGTGATGAAAAGAGCCAACAAGTAATGAAATTTGTGAAAAGAGTGAAACTTGATCTAAATCTGCACCAAGTGGCCAAATTTTTGCATGACCTAATGGAATGATAAAAATTTCAGAACGAGACCCTTAACATGACATGAAAGAGTTAATTTGATCACTTCTGGAAGGATTCAAATACTGACACTAACATTGGCTCCAACTGGGGATGGTAGCTCCTTGGAGGTTCCAAGAACAATGTAGACCAAGTGCCTATCCATTGGGCATGGAGTCAAAATCTAAAAGGCTAACTGAAAACTGAAAATTTAAACTAATTTGAAACAAACTCAAACTAACTGAAAATTGACTCAAAATTGACTTTAAAATTGACTCAAAACTGACTTGAATTTGAATGACTTAATTTTGAAAACAACATAAAACCAATGAAACTTTATGGCCTTCACCTCACGTTCTAAGATTCGGTGATTCTCCACTTCACACTTTGCAGGAAATTTAAACTGATATTTACAATGATAGTGGGAAATTTGAAAATTACATCAATAAAGATAATGCTTAAGGAGCCTACCATTGACCGATCCTCCTAAACATTCTTCTCCATTCATCTCCTCTTATAGAAAACCATTTTGTGCTCGAATACCTGAGATCTTGTAGGGATCTTTCCATAGGCTCTCAAACTTTCCGTGCTTCCCTTTTTCCTCATTCCTTACATCCCACTCGAGGACTACATCTTCAAGATTAGAATCATTCACCTTTTTTTTATGGTCATACACCTTCTTTATCTTCTCATGAAGCTTTGAGGTGTTCTGGAATACCTCATCTCTCATCTATTGAAGATGGATCATCTGATTGATCCGGCGGTGTACATCATTCTCCTCACTTCTTGCTTCTTGCAACAATTTCATGACTGGGACTGCAAGTGATGTAGGAAAAATAGTGTCTACACCATAAACTAACTAAAAAGGGTACATTCCTATAGATTTCTTACTAGTCACCGTGTCTACCCACAAGGCATTCAAAATATTTTTATGTCTTTTCTTCTTGTTGGCCTCCAACATCTTCTTTATGATATTAATCATGGATTTTTTAGAGGACTTTGCTAAGCCACTACCTTGCGGATAATAGGTGGTTGAGTGCCCAAAATTGAAGTTATCTTTGTCACAAAACTCAACTATCCTTTCTCATTTGAATTTTTCCACCTTGTCGGTAATAATATTATTGTGAAAACCAAAACAAGACAATATTACTTGGTTTGTTGCTTTCCTTGTTGGGATCTCCTCCATCCATTTGGTGAATGTTAGTATGAATCTTTTGTCGAAAAAATACCACTTTAGCTACGCATAAAAAATAGCCCTAACATCAATTATGGCTGCTAATATCTTAAAATCTGCAGTTAGTTGATCCAAATAAAGCTGCAAAAATCCAGATCTATGCATAAAAAAACATTAAGCAATAAAAATGAAATGTTGCTCCATGCATCCAATAGATAAGACAAGAACAATATTTATGAAAGAATTTTTATATTAAAGGGCACCTGAGAGGAAAAAAATAAAGGTGTTTCCAATTCTCCTTAATTGGATGGGTTCTTGAAAGTCCTCAGCATTTCAGATCTAAAATTTATCTCTCTTGTTGGTGTAGAAAACCCAGACAAACATAGAACTCAAAGGGAGCTCACAAAGCAAATAATGGAGAATGTGACAATGATAATGGCTCAAACTCAGACCAAAGAGTATAGATCTAGAGTGATCTAATATGCAAATGAAAGGTGACAAATGAATGAGAAAACCCTTCTACTTATAACAAAATATTAGGGTATTCTAGAACTTGGTGTATGAATAAAATATTATTAACCAAATTTTAGAACCACCTTTTAGGAATATTTTATTATATTTATTGGAGGGAAAAGGATTTTTGACTTGGGTCAAATCATTTATTTATAAATGATAAATAAATGAATGATTTATTTATTATTTTAAGGAAATGGTGGAAATATAATTAAATAAGTAATTATTTATTTAATTATTTATAAATGATTTAGTCAAATTTAACTAGGAATATTATTTAAATAAGGATTAAATAACTTATTCCTAGGAAATAATCAAATAAATAAGGATTTATTTAATTGATTTCCTTGTTTTGGGTTAAATATGACCAAGAATAATAATTAAATTGATGTTTAACTAATTATTCCTTGAGGAAATATAAACAAATATAGATTTGTTTGTTATTTCCTTTTGGGGTTTCCTGTTTAGACCATAAACAACTTAATAAAGGTGTTTTACTAAGTTATTTCACATAGTGAAAGCAATTTTACTTAGGGTAAAATTGGTCTTAGATGGTGTATTTGGGTCCATCTAATGATAATAGGTTAGATGACCAAAAAATGGTATAACAGATTGCCCCCCAGCGTACGAGTGTTAGGAGAAAATCGTATGACCGAAGTACGTTCTAAGAAATCAATCACCAGACATCAAGAGGGAAGTCAGAGAGAGAAATCTAAGGTAGTCTAATGTGCTAAAGGACTAGACCCTGAGGAGACGAGACTTACAGGTGCAACAAGTCTCTTTTTATGATATGGTACCTATGCTAAAGGCGGCAGGGGAGGCATACCTATGCCTGCCGAGACAAAGTACAAAAGAATAGTGTGTCCAGTAAACAAGGAACCGAACTATAAAGTACATGCTAGCATAAACACGAGCTAGATAAAAGATAGAATGATGAATCCCACATACATGATGTGCCTGGGATAACAAACAGGACTTATACAATAATATCTGAGTACATGAGATACAAATACAACCCAAATTCCCCCTATAAATGGGGAAGGGCTTGCAAAATATGACTGATACATGAAAATGAAAGAGGTGCTGCAAGCGGCTAAGGCCAACATCATCAAATATATGGAGCTGCATCAAAGGCTGCAATGAAGAGGTCATCTGGGCATGTGGCGGTCTACCTGCAGGGCCACCCCCTCATGAGGGTTGAGACATCTCACACACACCCAGGAATCACCAATAGCTGCTACTGGATCACTAGAACATCAAGTATAAGGATCTCGATCATGCTGAAAGGAGCTAGAGTGGAGAAAAAATCAAGTCAAAGGGTAATGAGAAATCCATTTTCCTGATCCGAGGCACCGAACAAGTGGAGAAGATGGAACCAAGGTACACTGCCCTCTAGATCTGTCTTCTGGAGTGAATGAGCTGATGTCGACAAAAGGAGGTCTGCCATAGGTGAGGTATTAAGGGATCCTCAACTAAGGCACTAGAGAAAATAGTAGAGCGACTGACAGACTAACACTAATGATGATGATGAAATGGGGGATACTGAGCAACGGATGGACGACTTCCCTTGTTAGAGCATAAAGGGAATGGATGACTTGGCAGCGATGGACACAATATCAGGAGGGATAGGGGACAATAGGACTGAATGCCATCGTGTGCGACACGAGAGAGGGACCAAGCAATGAGGGATGGAGGACTATGACGGGATACAAAGGGACTCGGTATGGACTCCATGAATGTGATGATGACTCAACTCAGATTCTCTAAACAAGGGTGACTCAAGGGTGATGCCACATAGTGAAGGTCCAAATGGGGGACCATAAACGCATGAGTACAAGGGGGTATCTCGTGACGAAAATTGACACGAACAAGGACAAGTAAGGAGGCAATGTGGTGCCCCAAGTACAAGTGTTGTAAGTGAGGAAATTTGATTTGGAGGAGAGGTTAATAGACCCTTCGTGGAAAAAATGTGTCCTGGTGAAGTATTAAATCATGAAAAACTAACAGATACCCATTTGAGTGCTAGGTGAGAGCTTTCCAATGGTGCAGATGGTTTGTCAAACGAGGCTATGGTTTGGTCGCAGCGGGCGAAAGAAAAATCAAGGGTTTTTCTTCTAATAAGGCATTTTCCCTCCAAATGCATTCATTTTCTTGTGTAGATGTGGTGAATGTAGAGAGGAGAGAAGGCCCTAAATCTTGTGGCGATCATAGCAGGCAAACCGACTGTTGGAATCGAGATCCGTCAGTTGCAGGTAAGTGGCCTAATCCTACTCTTTCTTTTTGATGGATTGAAAGTTCAGATTAGGGTCCCAAATATCAGGAACAACCCCTTCCTCTTCTTCACGGCCAGGTCGCACTATTTGGGCTAAAAACTGCGACCTGGGAAGCAGGTTTTTTCCTGAAAAGTGCAACCTGTCACATGAAGGTGATTTCAGTGCTGTTGTGGGAAGAGAGTCAAATTTTTTGTTATTGAATGCAGTTTTTCCTATCTATATACTAAAAAAGATGAAGTTTTTGTGCAGAGATGGCAGATATACAGATCAAGTGGAGAGAGAGAGACCTGGGTACATTACGGATGGAAATCCAAGTGGATCAGGGTATCCGTCGTGCATTGGCTAGGTTTGGGGTTCTGAAATTTGTGGAGAACCCTCTAATGAGAGCTGGGGAGCCCTTGTTGGCCCGGATTGCTAGTTATTGGGATCTAGATCATGAGTTATTTATAGTGCAGGGGAACAGGATCGAGTTGACAGTCTAGGATCTGTATTTCCTGATTGGTCTCCCACCATTAGGGATGGTGGGAAATACACAGCCAGTGTTACCGTGGGGGCGTAACATCATGGAGTTTGTAGAGAGACATTGTCGACCAAGCCTCCGAGTAAAAGGGACTCAGATATCGATTGGGGATCTAGAGAGGTTAGAGACCCGTGCAGTGGCAGTAGTAGTGTTGCGGATCCTGGGCAGCCAGGCACTCCATCACATCACTGGAGGGCAGATGATGATTATAGAAAGTGTGTTGAGTGGGACCTACTATGGGTGGGCTCAAATGATGTTGGTTTCATTGAAACGACAACTATCTCTTTGCAAGTAGTAAGTGAACCATGATTGTTCTTATGGGACTGTATTGTGCTCCTTCTTTTTTTAGAATATCCCGAACTTGCGACCTCGCGTACAACTACTGGATGGGGGTCCAAGAGAACCCAGGATGCATCGGTGGGGGCGACTACTGTGAAGAGGAGGAGGAGGGGCGGTCGGACAGGTGTTCCGACCAGAGTTCTTTGCCCATTAGGATCAGATGTCGTTATACATAGACGACTATCCCTATAGTGGGATGAGTTATTGTGGATATCTGGACTTGCCACTTCCACTTGGTCCAGTATGGGGGCCTGATGGTAAGTGACAAGTAACTAATATTTTACGTGCATGTTAAAGCTTGTGAATAGTATATATGGTATTGATCCTTATACTTTTGGTATGCAGATATAGCTCTGGTAAAACCGGCCAGATATATGGGACGACCCGCAGGAGCAAGAACTACAGGTGCTAGTGGATCGAGAACGACACAGAATGAGGATATGATCGCTCTTATGGAGGAAATCTGTCATATATGTGAGGGGCTGCTGATCGGTGTTTCGGAGCGGGGTTGGCAAGACTTAGACGACCAGTACATAGAGCTATGTATTGGGCTACCCTCGGAATGGCGAGGTATCATGCAGCGCATGGCGATGGCCGGTCAGACTGTGTGTGATCTACGAGCTGCGGGAGTAGAGCCATTGGATCGGGATCCTCCAGATAGTGATTAGATGTAGGGTAGGTGGTGCCCCCTAGTGGGTATGTAGGGGCAAGTGGTGCCCCCAAGTTTTGAGTTTTGTTTTTTGGAACATGCTATGGGCATGTCATATGTATCAGAGTAGATGGAATCTAAAAACATGTTATATGATATATATGATGAATATGAATTTGGTTGATGATATGAAATGTTATTGTCTTGTGTGTGATAAATGCCAGTCTAGAATATGGTTTGCAATGCTATCTACGTAGTGATTTTGTCCTCTAGGTACATGATTGAAGGTAATGAATCTAAATTCACGTATCAAAATTTTCACTCTTAAATATCGTCTAAATAGGATAGGGTTATGCACATGATGGACACCATTGAGTTGTAAGACAAGAAGCAGGGAATCTAAATGAATGTTCAGATGGAGGATGCGATGAGAGAGGGAATCGGCTAAGAGGCCATGTACTACATTGTATTCGGCCTGATTATTGGTGGCATTACCAATGTAGACCCCATTAGAAAGAATGAGGGTATGCAAGGGGGTAAAGATGGCCCAGGCTGCTGAGGCTAGATTCCGGGAATAGCGACTTGCCCCATCGGCATAGCCAATATAATGTGTGGATGGGAGGTCCTACAAAATAGTGTCACAAGACACGAAATGGAAGGAGGAAGAATAATGATGGCAGCGTGAGTGTAGGGTAGACATCAAACGACAACTATAGGAGGGAGTAGTCTGGGTAGGATGCAGGCTATGACTCATAGACCAACTAGAGGGTGAGGTATGAGGGTTGTGGGAGGAATAGCTGGAGCTCATGCTGTGGAGAACATCATAGATATGGATGGTATCATCCTGGTTATGGGTGGGAAAGAAAAGGTCGAGAAAACCACATGACGCTGCAAAGCTACCTAAATCATCAGCATGGGGAGAAAGGCTCACATACGGATCATCATGAGAGATGACAGAAGAAAAAGTAAAAATATGGTCAAATGATGTGGAGCCCAAGAATTTTGTTGAAGGGAGATCAAGCAAAACAGATGGAGGAGATTCAGAGGGAATGTAATCCAAGGGTCGCATAGATGATGATAGGTATAGGAGGGGGGCGGCAGGTTCCTTCATCTCAATATCAGGGGGAGGAATGTCAATGGTAGCAGGGGGATCCTCGAGTTGGCCTGATGCACACTGTGAGAGGATGGGAGAGGCGGATTGATTTTTTTCAACCTCGTACTCGCGAATGACCTCTAAAGAGGCTCGGTAATGCGTGAGGTGAGAACAACAGTGAGAATAATGGCCATGGACACCACACAGAGCACAGGGTTTGTTGGTGCAAATATTCTTTGGGTTCTTGACTACGGACGAGGAAGAAACAGAGGATTCAGGGATCGTAGACTCCGGGAACGCGACTTTAACCATGGGTTTGATACGGGGTAACTCGGGACAAGTATGGGTGGCATGACCCATGCCATCACACAAGGCACAAGGCTTGGCAGGTGGAGGAGGGGTATGGTCATTCGGGGTGGCCTTGTCTTTGGATGCTCCTTTGTGAGCTTTGCCTTTCTTTCCGGTAGCTATCACAACAGGAGAAGGGTCTTGTTGAGGTTCTAATGGCACTGTAGCGACGGAAGACACGCTAAGGGAATCAGTTGAACTGATTTCAAAGCAAGGTATGGTTTGGGGTGACCTGGTGGGGTCTCGGCTGGAGGAGTAAGATACCAGACAAGTATTCCCAAGGTCAAATTAGGGAGGGAAAGGGTTGCCATGATGGGGACCGAATAAAATCTGGGAGGGGGAGCAAGGAAAGGTATCTGACCGGCGGGGTAATGGCCAGGAGGGACGGCTCCCATATGGTTGAGACCTAGGGGAATTGACCCAGGAGGGTAGAGAGGCTCATGAGTGCTAGGTGGATGGGAAGGTCCAGGCGGAAGAGGTTCGGCTAGCTTAGGCGAAGGGCTAGGAGCGGGTTGCGGTGGGCGAGGTTGAGGTTGCTGACTAGCCGAAGCGGGCCGATTAAGGTCAGCCCAAGACGATTGCATCATGCAAACATTCACTAAGCTGGGATCAGAGACAGGAGGAGGAGGAAGACCAAGGAAGGTTCCAAGCAAGGAGGAGTCTTTGTAGATGCCAGGGGAAACACTGGTCAAAGAATAAATGGTTTGCTTATTGGTTACAGAAGAGATGGTGGACTCAGGGGAGGTCTAAGATTTTGGTTCATGATATGTCAACTGGTCGATGGTGACTATCGTTCCATTGTGAGGGAAAAACATCTTGCGGTGGACCGCAGAAGGGACAACAGACATGGAATAGGTGTAACTATGCCCTAAAATAATGTTATAGTCAAGAGGGGCGTCAATGACTTCAACGTCAATGCAAACAGTATTTCTTGCAAGGGTGATAGGACAGTTACGGAATAGGCCAATGGGCTGGGAGGCATGGCCATCCCACGCATGAAGGGTGATTGTGGAAAGGGCCAGCTCAGGAGATCTGATTCATTTCCAAATCGAACCAGACATCACACATGTAGATGCCCCCTCATCAATAATACATCTAGACACATTAGCGTTCTGGATTTTGACTGGGATTTGGAAAGCGACGGAAGCAGGAAGGGGAGGATGATCTGACTAGCGGGCATCGAAAAAAATCAATTGGTCATCAGTAGGATCTACAGTGCCCATGGCAGATATTAGAGACTTCCTTTGAGAAGGACACGACTGGAGGAGTTCTAGTGTTGAAATTGCGGTAGGAAACTGCGCCAAATCATTTACTACGCTATACGAATGAGCAGCTCTATCGGAAGCAGAATTTTGGTGTAATGGGCCCTTAGGAACCTTGAGAGGGACCTCAACTTTGGGTTGAGGTATCTACAAAGGACCATTTAGTGTCGAAAGAGGCTCTGTAGGACTTGAAGAAGGTGACTCGGGGACAGACGAAGCAGGAGGCATGGGGTACTGACGAGACCGAGTTTGAAGGTTAAGGTCGACGGTGAGAGCTTGGTCAAAAGTCATCATGAGAATCTGGTAATCAGAGGAACCAGAAGGGGTAGGTTGAGTGGTTACCGGGGCATGAGGTGGTTGAGTAGCCATGAATCCTTATTGAGGGAAAGGATCGGTAAACATGGGTGGTTGAGAAGTAGCCGCATTTGGGGAACAGTAGGGGAGGTATAATGTCCCCGCAATCTAGCCTGAGACTCCCACATCTGGCGCATCTGTGGTAATAGGGGACAATCGTGAGTGTAATGACCATAAACACCACAACACGAACAAGGCTTATTGGTGCAAAGAGGCCTATCCGGCTTGGGCTGAGAGCCCTGTGGCTCGTTAGCAGTGTTAGAATCAATACTTGGAGGATTGGATCCACGATTACCAAGGGCAGATTGATTTTGATTTCCTTTCCACTTTCTTTGAGAAGAAGGAGGATTAGTCGCGCCCTCCTGTGAAAATACTTGCCCTAGAGGGGGTAGTAGTTGCTGTTGCGGGGGTTGAGAAGGCAAGGGAGTTGGAGGTCCAAATGCTGGAGGAGCTGGGACACTAGACTGTGGGTAAGGATAAGGGTTAGGATGGGCAACATTGAGGTAAGTAGGAGGGTGGGCAAAAGGAGGAGGCATGCCGTATCCTGGATACATGCTACTTGGAGGGGGGAAAGTGCATGCGGTGCTGGCCCCTCCCGGATGGAAACCATAGCCCATAGGAGGTTGAGCGTAGGTATGTGAAAGAGCTCCAAAAATACCGTCGGCAGAGTGAGATGCCCCTGGGGAATTAGCGCCACCGGGTTTGGGGAGGTCAGGAAGGACGGTATAAACATAACTAGATTGAGCATAGATGAGGTCATATTTCAAGGCTATTTGGAGGGCGGCTTCTTCGGTTTGAGGGAACTGGGATGTGACAACTTTGCCGATGGCAGGTAAGAGAGAGTGAAGGAACCAGTCCATATAGACCCGATCTTCAAAGGTGGGAGCTTGACATAAGCTCCTTCTTCTCTGCCATTCCTGGACATGAGCGGAAAGGTAGGTCGAAGATGATTGATGGAAATAAGTCAAGATTTTGGTACCAATGTCATATCGGAGAGGGAGCTGGAAATAAGATAAGAAGGCTTGGGCAATGGTCACAAAGGTGGTATGGGAAGAAGCGGTCTGATCAACATACCATTTAGAAGCTTCGTCGGTAAGTGTGTGTTGGAACAATCTAAGATGGATGGAATCATCAGTAATGGAATTGGATGAACACCACTTGTGCAAAGATTGGATATGGTTGGAGGGATCTTCACTAGCAAGGCCTTCGAACTTGGGAATGTCAGAGGGGAGCATGGTTTGCATAGCAGGCCAACTAACATCATGGCGGATAGGATCATTGATCAACTGATTGAAATCGGGGAGACTGAGACCGGCCATATAAGGGAGCAAAGGGACAGTCGAGGTAGTTCCCATGGTGGTTCCTCTAGAAACAGACCCAGCAGTAGGACCGAGGATGCCGCTAGCGATAGGCCCTGAACTAGACATGGTGAAGGTAATAGGGGGAGAACCAAAAGTATGGGGAGAACTCGAAGAATCAGAATAAGAGTCGGAGTGCTGACTCTAGGGAGGACTAACTCGATGACGGCAAGAGGGAGTAAGTCGACCAACCAGAAACTAAGGGTGAAGGCCAAGAAGTCTCCAGGATAAACGCCTTGGATGCGCAATGATGACTGCACAAAGGGAAGAAGAAGGACCAACAAAGGCAGGGAGGTGTAGAATCAAAAGATGACGATGTTGAAACAAGGATGCAGAGGTGCAGTGTCAATTGATTTTAAAGTCTTTTTCTGGTGGTGTTAACCAGGCTCTGCTTCACTTAGGGTCAGTGCGTGATGTGTGTTAATTTTAATTTTTAAACCCAGATGTTTTGAGAGTAAAAGAAAAAGTGTGTTGCGTAACTGAAAATAAATCTACAAAGAACAGTAAATAAGGCTGAAATAATAGAAAATTAACAGCTAACAATGCATCGATCTAACCCAAGAAGGTGAGTCTCGAAAAACTAGTCTAAAAGAGGGAAAAAATCTAATCAAAACACACAAAAAAGAGGCCAATAGATCTAAGGTCAGGAGGGGCAGGGATCTAAAGGAGAATTCTACTGAAAAGAGCTGTAGAAAACAGCAAAGAGACAGAGGTAAGGTTGCTGCAACAAAGGAGGAAATCAGCTAATGGCAGAAGGGACAAGGAGGTGACCCTAGAGGCAAACCCAAACAAAATTGTATGAGGTGATTTGAAATGGGGAAGAGCTGATCTAAAACGGATCTGAAAATTGTCAAATAATTCCAGAAGACATGAAGTTTGGCAAACACATAGGAGCTCACAGGTGCAGATCACCAGAAGCTCCCACAAGAAAATGCACCCGCCCTTGGAGTTTCTCATTAAGCATCAATAATTAAATAGATACATTAGGTAAAACAGATTCCTAAATAATAGGAACTGAATGTCTAATAAAAAGCACAATCACAACTACGTAACAAAAATATCACCTAATCTCCATTAATTTCTAACACTCCCCCTTAATGGAGAAAGGGATTTTTAAACACACCTAATGTATCCCTAAACAAGTCAAACTTCAATCTTCCTAGTGGCTTAGTGAATATATCAGCCATGTTATCACAAGAATTACAATACTCTATAGAAATCTCTTTGGACTGCACTTTCTTCCTAACAAAATGAAATTGAGTGTCGATGTGCCTAGTGTTTTTATGAAACAAGGGATTGTAAGCCAGTTTGATGGAACTCTGATTATCGCAATTGATGATCGTAGCTTCTATCTGTTCTTCCCCTGCATCTTGGAGAAGTCTACGTAACCAAACTGCCTCACATGTCACTGCACACATGGCTTGATATTCTGCTTCTGCTGAGGATAAAGCAACAGTATGCTACTTCTTGCTGCACCAAGAGATGACCCTGAAACCAATGTTGAAGGCGTAACCTGTAATTGATCTTCTGTCATCTAGATTTCCCGCCCAATCAGAGTTTGTATAACCTGTCAACTTAACATCAAATGAGTCAGAATACAAAATACCAAAGTTTGATGTTCCTTGCAGATACCTTAATACTCCTCTCGCTGCACTCCAATGACTGTCATGGGGTTGAGTCATAAACTGACTCAAAACACTCACTGCATAAGCTAATTCAGGTCTTGTTGTAGTCAAATAAATAAGACTACCAACCAATTGTTTGTACAATGTTGCATCTGCATATTTCGAACCATCATCCATCTGAAGTTTGCTATTCTGCTATAAAGGTATGCATGAAGGCTTACACTCATCCATCTTAAACCTGGATAACAGACTCTTTGCATACTTACCCTGGGACAAGAAAGTTTGACTTGAATCTCTCCAAACTTCTAGACCCAAACAGTATTGCATTTCTCCAAGGTCCTTCATCTCAAATTTCTGTGATAATTGCTGCTTGATTTCTTCAATGAGATTGTCTGCACTTCCTGTTATTATCAAATCATATACATACAAGGAAATCACCACTATATGTCCTTCATTATTAAACATGGTATATAAGTTGGGATCATTTTTGCTCCTTTCATAACCATTCATGAGGAAAAAAGAATCAATTTTTTCATACCAGGATCTAGGTGCCTGCTTTAAACCATATAAAGCTTTCTTTAATCTACATACTAGATGTTCTTCTCCCTTCTTAACAAATCCTTCAGGCTGTACTAAGTATACTTCTTCTTTTAAATCACCATTTAAGAAAGCAGACTTAACATCTAATTGATGTATTTTCCAATGTTGTTTAGTGGTTAAAGCAATAATCATTCTGATGGTATTTAATTTTGCAACAGGGGCAAATGTCTCCTCAAAATCAATACCTTCTATCTGGGAATATCCCTTTGCCACCAACCTTGCTTTATGTTTACCAATAGACCCATCTGCTCTAAATTTCAACTTAAATAACCATTTGCAACCTATGGGTTGTTTATCATCAGGAAGTTTTACCTATGGGTTGTTCTTGATATTCTGAGTGGTGGGGGTTCAATTATTCTGCTTGTTTCTTCCCTTTGTGGACTGAACTCCACATTATCCTGTTGCTGCTGTACCTACTGCTGTTCCTGCTTCTGTTCCTGTTGCTGACTGACTCCTGTTTCACTATCCTCTTCTAAGAGTAAAGGCACATGCCATTCTTCATTGTTTTGGATAGGATTTCCATCATCAATCTGTTCATGGAATAATACATCTCTACTGACAAACACCTTGTGAGTAGCAGGATCAAACAATTTATAAGCCTTATATTCACTGCAGTATCCAATGAACGTACATTTAATGGCCTTTGAATCTAACTTCTTCCTGTTCTCTTTGGGAACATGTGCAAAAGATTTACAACCAAATACTCTAAGATGACTTACTGTAGGCTTGAAGCCAAACAATGCTTCAAAAGGAGTTTTATACTGAAGACTTTTAGTAGGACTCCTATTCTTTAAATACACTGCAGTATTAACAGCTTCTGCCCAAAAACCATTGGTTAGATTCTTACCTTTCAACATACTGCGAGCACACTCCACTAGTGTTATGTTTTTCCTCTCAGCAACTCCATTCTGTTGAGGAGTGTAAGGTGTTGTGAATTGCTGCTGTATCCCATGCTCGTTGCAATATTTTATGAAGAATCCTTTCTTGAATTCCCCCCCTTGATCTGATCGAAGAATACTGATGAACTTTCCTGTTTGCTTCTCAATCATGTTTCTGAATTGCTTGAAATATTCAAAAGCATGACTTTTCTATTTAAGAAAATACACCCATGTGAATATTGTACATTCATCAACAAAGATTAAAAAATAATAGGCCCCCCCTAACGAACTTGTCTGCATCGGGCCACATAAGTCAGTATGTACAAGTTCGAGTATATCCCTCTGTTTTCTATCTTTAACAGCAGGAAATTCATCTCTATGTTGTTTACTGAACGCACATGCCTCACAATCAATATGCAACTTTTTCAAAACAGGAAGACCCTCTATCATACCTTTGTTTTGCAGCAGAAGGAGATCACCAAAATTAATATGCCCAAGTCGCTGATGCCACAAATTTTCACCAGACTTATTCGACGACATCAAGGCTTGTTGAGGCGTACTTTTCACATCCAATTTGTAGAGTCCTCCTATGTGAATACCTGTAGCAATGAGCTTCATCTGATCCAACAAATCTTTAATAATGCAATGAGATTTAAAAAATTCTACCTTGAGTTCCTAATCTGTAATCTTTGACACAGAAATCAGGTTCTTCTTAATGCCAGGAACATACCACACATCAGATATATTCCTGATCTTACCATCAGGCAGAGTAACAAGGACATCTCCATGTCCCTTGATCTCATACCCGCTATTATCTCCAAGATAGACTTTTACTCCAGAGTTGGATTCTTTAAAATTTCTGAACCATTTCTTTTTACCTGACATATGCGAGGAGGCTCCAGAATCCACGAACCAAATATCTGATTCATCCTCCTCAGTAGCAGTGTCAGCCTCAGCCATAAACATTCTAACATCCAGATTCTGATCTGGGTCCGTATCTGCATCTGCATCTGCCAAATGACCTGCATGTCTTCTCTGCTTGTACCTCTCTTGATTTGCCTTCTTCTTGCGACAAAATTTAGCAATATGGCCTATCTTACCACAATAAAAGCATTTAAGAGCAGAGTCATTTTTATACGAGGTCATACCTTGTGGTGTCATTTTTGATGTGTTTCCCCTCCTCTGATCAGCCATCGCTCTCCCTTTTGGCTTGAACTTTGTTATCAATGCAAGATCTGGATCTTGAGGTTTGAGAGATGACCTCCTTTCCTCTTCTTGTAGAAAAATTCCAGTAAGCTCTTCAAAACACGGAGGCTTTTCCCTTGCATTCAATCCAGTTATAAACATATGATGGTCATCCATCATACTGTTCATGGTGATTGTCACCAGATCATCATTTTCTATGGTTTGACCGATATCAGATAGTTTATCTTTAACTTCCTTTATCCGGGATAAGAATGACGAAACAGACTCATTCTCCTCCATCTTGATTGAGAGGATCTTCTTCCTGAGGAACAAGGTTCGACTGGTGTTCTTGATTTCATACATGTCTTTGAGAGTTGTCCAGATTTCATTCGCTGTCTTGCAATCCCGAATATGAGGGATGATGCAATCTTTAACTGACAATTTTAGTAGAACTTTTTCCTTCGACTCCCTTTTCTCCCATATCTGAAAAGAAGAAGGCCGAAACTCTGAAAATTCAGACGTCTGAAACAGCTAAAACTCTTCCAAAAAAAGTGGAGGGTACTAAAGCCCTAAGGGGCGAGATTCCGACTTAGTGGAGTAGAAAATATTAGAAACAGGTCTAAACAGGCGGAGACAGAGGCTGGAAAACCCTGATAGAAGCTTCAGACAAACCTAGAAAAATTTCTGGAAAAGTGCAGAAAAAAGTGCAGGTCGAAGGTTCTAACCTGTTTTCATTCCAGATCACAGTTTTGGGGCAGAAAAGTGCGCCCTCTAGGCCAGGTCGCAGGTTTTTGGCCGATAAGTGCGACCTGCAGATCCGGGTCTCTCGGTGGCAGATTTAAGAAAAAATTGTCGTCTCAGCTGTGGCTGATGTCTGTCACCTGTGCAATAGGGCCAGAAACACATGGAATTTAAAAATTTTAATGTTTGAGGGTTTTAGAGGTGAAAAAAACCATAAATATAAGAAAAATAAAAAACTGAAGAGAAACCCTAGGGTCTGAAATAGCTGGATATGCAGGAATATATAAAACGACAACGGTTGCAAAATAAAACCTGTGTGGAGTTGCCAATTGTTAGTATGAATCTTTTGTCGGAAAAATACCACTTTAGCTATGCATAACAAATATCCCTAACATCAATTATGGCTGCCAATATCTTCAAATCTTCAGTTAGTTGATCCAAATAAAGCTGCAAAAATCTAGATCTATGCATAAAAAGACATTAAGCAGTAAAAATGAAATGTTGCTCCATGCATCCAATAGAGAAGACAAGAACAATATTTATGAAAGAATTTTTATATTAAAGGGCACCTGAGAGGAAAACAAGAAAGGTGTTTCCAATTCTCCTCAATGGGATGGGTTCTTGAAAGTCCTTAGCATTTCAGATCTAAAATTTCTCTCTCTTGTTGGTGTAGAAAACCCATACAAACATAGAACTCAAAGGGAGCTCACAAAGAAAATAATGGAGAATGTGACAATGATAATGGCTAAAAGTCAGACCAAGAGTATAGATCCAGAGTGATCTAATATGCAAATGAAAGGTGACAAATGAATGAGAAAACCCTTCTATTTATAACAAAATATTAGGGTATTCTAGAACTTGGTGTATGAATAAAATATTATTAACCAAATTCTAGAACCACCTTTTAGGAATATTTTATTATATTTATTGGAGGGAAAAGGATTTTTGACTTCGGTCAAATCCTTTATTACAAATGATAAATAAATGAATGATTTATTTATTATTTTAAGGAAATGGTGGAAATATAATTAAATAAATAATGATTTATTTAATTATTTATAAATGATTTAGTCAAATTTAACTAGGAATATTATTTAAATAGGGATTAAATAACTTATTCCTAGGAAATAATCAAATAAATAAGGATTTATTTAATTTATTTCCTTGTTTTGGGTTAAATATGACCAGGAATAATAATTAAATTGATGTTTAACTAATTATTCCTTGAGGAAATATAAACAAATATAGATTTGTTTGTTATTTCCTTTTGGGGTTTCCTGTTTAGACCATAAACAACTTAATAAAGGTGTTTTACTAAGTTATTTCACATAGTGAAAGCAATTTTACTTAGGGTAAAATTGGTCTTACATGGTGTATTTGGATCCATCTAATGATAATAGGTTAGATGAACACAAAATTGTATAACATTGAAGTAGTCGGTGGATGTTAATATCAATTTTTGTTGTGCAGATGATGTAGGGTGAATATCTCTGATGAAGTCAAGCCCCCACTGCTAAAAAGGCGCATGTACGGAAATAGGATGCAAAGGTAAAAGATGATTTTTTCTTTTACGTTGAAACACTTAACAATCATGGAAACTCATTACTATTTTTTACAAATATGCGAAAAGAGTTGGCCAATAGTATCCTGCTCTCAATAATTTATTAGTCGTGGTCTTCCAGAAAATATGGCCCCACTATCTCCTTTATGAAAATCATTCATAACTTCTTCGACTTCATTCTCAACTAAACAATTCAGCAAAATACCTCCTGGATCTTTCCAATAAAGGCTGTTGTCCAAATGTAATATTCCCAATTACTCATGAGCTAATTGGAATACTCATTTTTGTTTTATTACTTTGTTTAAAGAATAAAAGAGCAAAGGAGGTCCATAATAATCCTTAATAATGAATAAATCAATCCCAAATATGAAAAGGTTGAATCTTGGCTATTAAATCAAGCACCCTTAGGTGTGAAAGGGGCTGGAACATTTTTACTAGATCAACCTTGACCAAATCTACAACGTTGTCATGGAGGAGTGGCCATCAATGAGGTACATCGTAGTTTTATATGGAGATGATTTGTGTGAAAGAATTGATCTCATTGGAAGTGTTATAGGGTTTGAAAGCTCTTGAATTTGACTTATAAAAGGAAGAGGATGACAACATTAGAAGGTTGTCGATTTTTATCATATTTTTGAATATATGGTCTGTTTATACATATATCTTTCTCTTGTTATTTAGCTGAGATTGAATTTTGTTTAGCATTGGGTGTTCCTAACCGGGAATCCCACCTCTTCCCATTGAGTAGCTCTTGGGAGAGTTTGTATTGCAATGTCCACTATCTGGCTCAGGTCTAATCTTCTTCTTTCAACTAAAGCGCAGATCCTGTTGAGGGTTTGGTTGTTTTTGCAAGCTACACCAAGTGGAGAATAGATCTTTCAAATCTAGGCCAATTCAGTGCTCATTTTCAGTGGAGAAGGTTTCAACTTCATTGGGAGGACAGTATTGGAGGGATTGAGCCTCATTTTCAGATCTTGGCACCATGTCAACCATATTTTGATCCCTACAATGTAGTTTACTTCTAAATCTATGTTATTTTTGTAGTTGTAGTTGCAGGGTGGTTCAACGCACAATTTGGAGAGTTGATTTTTTAGTGTTGGGGATCTTCCCTTCACTTTGGATATCTATTAGAGGAGGCTATGTTATTGATCATATCAGATTAGCCACACTTTCTAGATCTTTATTATTAGTAGATCTGCAGTCTTAGATCTCAAATCTACAACTTGTACTTAGTGTTTTGCTGAAAACCCCAAGGGGGTTCTTGAGAGGAACTTGTATAGTGAATGGATCTGATATAGATCTAAATTTTTATGCCCATAGCATCTCTATATCTGATGTATAATCTAATACTATTTCAAAGGCAATAAAATAATTTTGTAAGGGTTTTCCAGTTTTAATACATGGTTGCAACACCTTTTATTGCATGATTTTGTCCAATGGAGACTTGTATTTCCTATTATGCATCTTATGGGCCATCTTTTACATCTATTTTGTTGCTATAAATACATATCAAAGGTCTCCATATTGGCCTCTTTCTGTATAAAGTATGATCTGCATTATTTTTCGATAATTCTGCATTATATTGCTGCATTTCCCATTTGGGAATATTACAGTGGTATCAGAGCATCATCTTGGCGCAGCCTGTGCATTCTAAAGCCAATATGTCTTCTGAAGAAGGATAGCCTATTACTGACAGAGAAAAGAGGTATCAAAAGAGAAGGCACAAAAAGTTTGATTATACAAATTATAATGAAGACAAGGGTAAAGCCCCTTTATCTGGAGGTGAAGATGAAGAGAAGGAGTTCCCTAAGATCCTTCTTAGAGCCATGCACGAAATTTCTAGAGAGATCAAGGAGATGGGAATGCGAAGATTCAAGGAATCCCCTAAAGAATTTCATCATGGAGAAGGCTCTGGCATGTCTCACCACTGGAATGATAAACCAGTGCATCAGCCACAAGTTTCCCAACGCTCTACCATGCCTAAAGTTTTTTCTGTGGGAAATGAAGGGTTTCAAGAGCATGAATCCCTTGAAGACTATTTTGAAGAATATGAGTCTCAAAATCAGAGATTCAAATATCACTTGATTTTTCAAGAGTTTTGTCAAATAAAGTACAATAGAATACCAAGGCATCATCATAAAGGTGGTGGATTCATTTAGAATCATGATCAACACCACACTATGGGCAGATTATTTTTAGCCAATTTTGATGGTTCATCTAAGTGTTCTGCCAAATCTTGGGTATAAAAACTTGAAATCTAGTTTCAACTGAAAAAGGTATCAGATATGGAGGCCATTAAGATTGCAATGATTCACCTTGAAGGTGAAGCACATGACTGGTGGTTCCATGGCTTGTCTACATTGGGTCATGCCAATGTGACTGCTTATTCAAAGTTCACTAGAAGGCTAGTGGAAAAAATTGATAGAATAGATCCAGACGGACCATTCATGAGCCTTGCAAAGTTGAAACAATCAGGTAATGCAAAAAATTACATCTCTGAATTTTTAAGACTTTTTGTTATGGTTCCTGATTTTTCTATAGCAAGAAGGGTGTACATGTTCATTGATGGGTTAGATGAACCTCCTCATGGGTTCGTTAAGTCTACCAAGCCCACTACCCTCCATGGTTTTATTGAAAGGGCTAGAGACCTTCAAGATTCCTTGCCAAAAGAAAAGGCAACATTTCAGCATAAGCCCTCTTTTCCTTCAAAGGGAAAGGAAGAAAAGGATGCTCCTTCCAAGAAGAGTCAAAATAAAAAACCTCTTGATGATGATGTCCAGAGAGATCTAAGAAGAAGGAAGCTCTGCTTCAGTTTCCAAGAATCATGGGCACCTAGACATAGATGTGCAGCTAGAAAAGCACATTACGTTGAGGTCTTCTCAGATGATGAGGAGGAAGAAGAAGATGAACCAAGAAGAGGTCACAACGTTGACACTGCACGAGGAGAACCAGCACCATCAGGAGATGGGAATGGATCATTTTATCCTATTGGAGGGGCTCTTACATCTTTGAGAGGAGTACCTAAGTACTTAACCTTAAGAATTCAAGGTTCCATCTTGAATCAGAGGGTTTCTATTTTGGTTGATAGTGGGGCTACCCACAATTTTATTGATGCCCAACTAGTGTAAAGGAGGGAAATACCCACTGATGATTTTGAGGGATTCTCTATTTTGGTCCCAGGAGATAGAACAATGAAATTCATGCATTATGTCCCATCCTTATCAATCACCATGGGGACATATACATTGATTGATCACTTCTTTGTGGTTGACATACTAGACACCAATTTGATATTGGGTGTTCAATGGTTGATTACTTTGGGGAAAGTCACCACTGATTGGAAGGCTTTGCAAATGTAATGGATGGAAAAAAAGAGTGGTAAGACTCAAATGATCAAAGGCATGCATACATATCCCTCACATACAACTTCCACACAAAAATCAGAGATGGATTTACGTAGTGGAAGCAAGGACCTTACAGTCCCATCTATTATGCTCATGAGATTACTGCATGGGACACTATTATCTAGTGGAAAACCACCTGGGAGGCCACTGGATTCAGATTTCGTGGGAGATATCTCACGACATGATGCTCCAAGCATAGATCTAGGAGGGATGGGAGCATTAGAAGGCAATGATACAATGCTGGGAGTGTTGGGTAGGCTCAAGGAGGAGGGAGACATTCTCCCAATATCATCATTATCCACTCTCATTTCAGATTCTGCGATGTGGGAGGAGAAGCATGGAAGGAGTGACCTTCCAACATGTACCTTTGGCATGGGATATGTCAAGAGGAGAGAAGCCATATGACAAACATTTCTATTGATAGATCATCAGTGCTATCATTATGGGAGATTGATCCATATTGGAAATCCCAACTGTTGGTGGATTACTCTAAGGATATTTATACATGCATGATACTTGATGACCAGCTACATGAAGAGTGCTATTCAATCCAAGGAGGAGTCATCTATTATCATGGTAGAATCTTCTTATCTAGAGCCTCCAAGCTCAAGGAGAATTTTCTACAAAGGGCCTATGAAGGGTTCAGTTTCAGCCACACATATTCCATGAGATTCTACAACATCATCATGAGGAGCTATACTTGGAAAGGCTTTGAAGGAGAACTACATCAACATTTTCAAAGATGCATGAACCATGTGGAGTTGGAACAACAACATGACTCTATAAAAGAGTTAATTCAGCCATCTCTTTCTTCTTGTGAGAAAGGAGATAGATCTATGCACCACTCCATTTGTTTAAGGAGGAATTTTGGTGAAGAATATGCTCATGTAAATAATTTTTCATTTGATCATTGATTGCATTATTTTTCCATGTATATGCAGGCCATAACTCCAAGAAGGAGTATTGTACCTTATAAACTTCATGGCCAACTTTGGGCCACAAAAATTTCTGAACATGGCCACTCCCTTGGAGGACAAAGGGAGATTTTGTTTCTTGATGGGTGCATTCCTAAAGCACCAAATATATCTCACACTTTCAGCCATAGTGAGTGTTGGGTGTGGAGCCTGATTATCTTGTTTACTTTGTATCACAGCATTAGACCCCTGTACCTTAAAAGGGGCAGCAACACCGCCCGTAATTAATCGCTGCCATGGGGGAGCCCCCCCCCCTGGCGGGGGTTTTCGGGGGCAACACCCCTGAAGCTAAAAACAGATGTAAACTTGCCTTGTAAAAGTATAGTAATTTCTAGTCAATCTGGGCCGTTCATTAGGCAAATGATCTGACGGTAGAAGTTATGTTTAGATTAGGGTTTTTTTCCCTAGAAGGCAATCCCTTGCTTTTATGAGGGCATTGTATTGCGGCTGTGCATGGTAGGTGTATTCTCGGGGTGAGAAACAGAGAGGGAGACTGTGAGAGAGAACAGAGGATATTACAGCAGATCTGCTGTACGTTTTGTATCTTCATTTTTTTCTGGATAATAGAAATGAAGGACTGGCTGTTCGGGGTGGATGTAGCCCAAACTGGGTGAACCACGTATATCTATGTCTCTCTGGTTTTATGTGTTTTGTGTGCTTTTATTTTCCGCATATTTTATGTGTTGCATTGCTCCATAATATATAATTTTCTAACAACTAGTATCAGAGCCGAAGGTATATTTGGCTGATAAACTCACAGGAAAGAAGGGTTCCTGGTTCGAGTAGGAGCAATGGCAGACGATGGTAAGTTTAGGGTCGAGAAATTTAACGGCCAAAACTTCCTGCTGTGGAATATGCAGATGGAATATTATCTGTATCAGAAAGATCTATACCTACCATTGAGTGGAAAAACAAAGAAGCCGGTGGCCATGACAGACGCGGAATGGAACATTCTCGATAGAAAGGCACTCGGAATAGTTTGGTTGTGCCTTGCGGCGTCAGTCGCCTTCGATATTTCGAAGGAAACAACAACAGAGGGTTTGATGCAGACGTTGGCGAAACTATATGAAAAACCCTCGGCCTCAAACAAGGTATTTCTTATGAAACGAATATTTAATATGAAGATGTCGGAAGGTGGATCTGTTGCAGACCATTTAAATGAATTTAATACAGTTACCAGTCAGTTAAGTTCTGTAGGGGTAAACTTTGGTGATGAAGTTAGAGCTCTGTTATTCTTGTGCTCATTGCTAGAGAGTTGGAATGGTTTAGTAATGGCCATTAGTAACTCTGTCTCTGGATCTAGTACTTTAAAGTTTGATGATGTTGTTGGTGCTATCCTTAGCGAGGAAATGCGACGGAAAAGCTCTGGTGAGACATCGGGTAATGCTTTGAGTGCAGAGTCTAAGGGAAGAAGAATGGAAAGAGGAAAGAGCTCAGGATATCGCAGTAAATCAAGGAAAGGCAGATCCAAGTCCAGATCGGGGATAGTGTGCTGGAATTGCGGAAAGAAAGGACACCTAAAGAAAGACCGTAGATCTCGGAAGGGAAAAGAAGGAGACACACAGCAAGAAAACAATCATGAAGCAAATGTGACAGGTGATGTGTTACAATATGCTTTGATTCTTTCTTTCAAAAATGTTACTGATTCTTGGGTTGTAGATTCAGGGGCTTCATTCCATGCCACACCTGATAAGAAATATTTTCATGACTATGTTCAAGGATATTTTGGAAAAGTTTGTTTGGGTGATGATAAACCCTGTAAAATTGTTGGAATGGGTAAAGTTCTTGTAAAACAACAGAATTGAAACCAATGGCTACTAAAGGAGGTAAGGCATGTTCCAGATCTGAAGAAAAATCTGATTTCAACAGGGCAGTTAGGCGGTGAAGGTTGTGTGAAAACTTTCACAGATAAAACTTGGAAGGTCACCAAAGGAGCCCTGGTAATAGCAAAAGGTGAAAAGGTTGGTACATTGTATTTATGCAATGGTATTTCTAACTCTGTTAATGATTTAACTTCCAAAGGAGCAGATGTAGCATTATGGCATCATAGGCTCGGACACATGAGTGAGAAGGGAATGAAGATTCTTCACTCAAGAAATTTGTTGCCAGGATTGAAGAATGTTGATTTGGATTTCTGTGAGAATTTCATTTATGGAAAACAAAAGAGAGTCAGATTTCTCAGAGTTGGGAAAGAAAATAAGAGCGAAAAATTGGATCTTGTGCATACAGATGTATGGGGACCTGCTCAGGTATCATCTCTCGGTGGCTCTCATTATTATGTTACTTTTATTGATGATGCAACTAGAAAAACATGGATTTATTGTATTTAGAATAAATCTTATGTATTTGATACTTTCAAGAAATGGAAAGATTTGGTTGAGATTGAGACAGGAAAGAAGTTGAAGCGTCTCAGATCAGACAATGGAGGTGAATATTGTAGCAAAGAGTTTGATACGTACTGTTCAGAGCATGGAATTCGTAGAGAGAAGACAGTTCCAAGAACACCACAAGAAAATGGTGTGTCAGAAAGGATGAACAAAACAATCATGGAGCGTGCAAGGTGCATGAGATTGCATGCAAGATTTCCTTTACAATTTTGGGCAGATGTTGTAGATACTGTTGTTTATCTAATAAACAGAGGGCCTTCAAGTTCCTTGGATGGTGGTATTCCAGAGGAAGCATGAACAAGTAAAAAGGTAAACTACTCTTTTTTAAAGCCTTTTGGTTGTGAGGCCTTTGTCCATATTAATAAAGAAAATAGAACAAAGCCTGAGGCAAAATCAAAGAAATGTACCTTTATTGGATATGGTGCTAATGATTTTGGTTATCGCTTATATGATTATGAAAATCACAAAATCATTAGGAGCAGAGACGTAATATTCAATGAAAAGGTCTTGTATAAGAATCAGCTGCAGGAAAAGAAACGGGAAAAAGAAAGCAAGGAATACACGGTTCTTGATGAGATAACTGAAAAAGTAAAGGTGCCTGAAAATAATAATAATCAACAACCACAGTAGCAGCAACCACCACAACAGCAACAACACCTCAAACACCTGAAAGTGGTGTTAGAAGATCTACCAGGATAAGTAGACCCCCTAAATGATACTCTCCTTCATTATATTATTTATTTTTGACTGATTCTGGTGAACCTGAATGTTATGAAGAAATAATGCAGGTTGAAAGTAGGAAGAAGTGGGAGCTAGCCATCGAAGAAGAGATGGACCCCTTAATGCATAACCAGACTTGGGACTTAGTCAGGTTGCCTGCAGGTAAAACCACATTGCAGAATAAATGGGTTTACAGGTTGAAGGAAGAAGATGGAGGAAAATAGAGGTACAAAGCTAGACTTGTGGTGAAGGGGTTTGCACAGAAGAAAGGTATTGATTTTGATGAAATATTTTCTCCTATTGTTAAGATGAATTCAATCAGAACTATATTAAGTCTTGTAGCAGTGGAAGATTTACATCTTGAACAGTTAGATGTAAAGACAACATTTCTTCATGGAGATTTGGAGGAAGAGATATACATGCAGCAACCAGAAGGATATGAGGTAAAAGGGAAAGAAAAATTGGTGTGCAGGTTAAAGAAGAGCTTGTATGGCTTAAAACAGGCTCCAAGGCAGTGGTATCTAAAATTGACAAGTTTATGTTTGAACAAGGTTATACTAGATGTCACTCTAATCATTGTATTTATCTAAAAAGGAAAAATGATGGCAGCTATATTATATTTTTATTGTATGTAGATGACATGCTTGTTGCAGGGTCTAACATGTAGGAAATAAATGTGCTCAAAAGAAAATTGGCAAATTCATTTGCAATGAAGGATTTGGGAGCTGCAAAACAAATCCTTGGTATGAGAATAACTAGAGATAGGAAAAATCGCAAATTAACATTGTCTCAAAATGAGTACTTACAAAAGGTGTTGAAAATATTTAATATGCAGAATGAAAAACTAGTTAGTACACCTTTTTCTAGCCATTTAAAACTTAGTAAGGAGATGTGCCCCAAGACCCAAGAAGAAATGGACTATATGTCTAAAGTTCCATATGCATCAGCAGTTGGAAGCTTAATGTATGCAATGGTCTGCACAAGGCCTGATATTGCACATGCAGTGGGAGTTGTAAGCAGGTACAAGAAAAATACAGGAAAAGAACATTGGATGGCAGTAAAATGGATTCTCAGATATTTGAGAGGTACCAAAAATCAAGAATTATGATTTGGTGGTTCAAACATTGCTCTACAGGGATATGTTGATACAGATATGGTAGGTGACAAAGATAAAAGGAGGAGCACTACAGGATATGTATTTACTTTAGGTGGAACAGCTGTCAGTTGGGTTTCAAAAATCCAAAGTGTTGTTGCACTTTCAACAACAGAAGCAGAGTATGTTGCTGCTACAGAGGCTAGTAAAGAAATGATTTGGTTACAAAGGTTTATGGATGAATCGGGTAAGAAGCATGATATGGGCACACTATACAGTGATAGCCAAAGTGCTATTCATCTTGCAAAGAAC
The DNA here is from genome assembly GCA_034641835.2 of Pinus albicaulis. Classification (NCBI taxonomy): domain Eukaryota; kingdom Viridiplantae; phylum Streptophyta; class Pinopsida; order Pinales; family Pinaceae; genus Pinus; species Pinus albicaulis. Next base: position 1,764,790,558 of record CM076580.1, on the reverse strand, counting down.
TCAGCATTTCATTCCAGGACTAAACACATACATCTCAAGTACCATTTCATACGGTCAGTATTGGAAGATGGAGAGTTGAAGCTGGAAAAGATACACACTAGCCAGAATCCTGCAAATATGCTAACAAAAGTTGTAACCAGGGAGAAACTGAGAACATGCTCAGTTTCAATTGGTCTTCAAGGATGATGATGAAGATGAGAAATAGCCAGGTCCAAAGAGGATTCATTTTCCAGCAAATGAAGCAGTGGTGGAGTTGCTATAATTAGTCTCTAAGTGGGAGATTGTTGGTTGTGGAGCCTGATTATCTTTTGTACTTTGTATCACAGCATTGGACCCCTATACCATAATTAATCGTTGCTGTGGGGGGTGCACGGGGGGCGGCAGTGCTTTTTGGACTCCCCCCCTGGCGGGGATTTTCGGGGCAGTGCCCCCGAAGTTAAAAACAGATGTAAAATTGCCTTGTAAAAGTATAGTAATTTGTAGTCAATCTGGGCCGTTCATTAGGCAAATGATCTGACGGTAGAAGTTATGTTTAAATTAGGGTTTTTTTCCCTAGAAGGAAATCCCTCGCTTTTATGAGGGCATTGTATTGTGGCTGTGCATGGTAGGTGTATTCTCGGAGCGAGAAACAGAGAGGGAGACTGTGAGAGAGAACAGAGGATATTACAGCAGATCTACTGTAGGTTTTGTATCTTCATTTTTTTCTGGATAATAGAAAGGAAGGACTGGCTGTTCGGGGTGGACGTAGCCCAAACTGGGTGAACCACGTATATCTGTGTCTCTCTAGTTTTATGTGTTTTGTGTTCTTTTATTTTCCGGATATTTTATGTGTTGCATTGCTCCATAATATATAATTTTCTAACAGTGAGATGACTTGGACAACAAGTGGTGGGGAAACCACTTACCACATCATGATCTGATGCAGTCAGGAGATACACTATGCTGGTTCCACATGTGGAACTATGACCCACCTCCATATGCACAAATTTATGTTTGTATGTATGTAGTTTTGATCCCATACATTGATGATGTACTTGTAATTTTTATGGGAATGTATGGAGGGAGGATGGGAGGTATGTATGTGCCCTATGGGATGGATATTCTCCATGTATATTATTCTACATGTTTCAGGGAGAACATTGGGCAAACCATGTTTGTTTCATTTGAGCTATGGAGGAAGCTTATCACATGTTAGTGTCACCAATGGAGGAGGAGAAAAGTTGCAGCACTCACCTTGTCAGTTGCTTGAGGACAAGCAACATTTGGGAACAGAGGACTGTAATATTCCCAATTAGTCATGAGCTAATTGGAATATTCATTTTTTTTATTACTTTCTCCTTTTCAGTGCAGGAGGTTTCCACTTCATTGGGAGGACAATATTGAAGGATTTGGAGCTTATTTTTATATCTTGGCGTGAGGCCAACCTTATTTTGATCCCTACAGTGCAATTTACTTTGAGATCTGTGTTATTTCTGTAGGTACAGTTGCAGGGTGGTTCCACACACCATTTGGAGAGTTTATTTTCTAGGGTTGGGGATCTGACCTTCACTTTGGAGATATATTGGAGGAGGCTATTCTATTGCTCATATCATATCAGATACACTTTCCAAATATGTATTTTTCAGTAGATCTGCAGTCTTAGATCTCATATCTACAACTTGTACTTGGTGTTTTGCTGAAAACCCTAAGGGGGTTCTTTAGAAGAGCTTGTATAGTGCATGGATCTGATATAGATCTAACTTTTTATGCACATAGAAGCTCTAGGTATGATGTATAATATAATACTCTTTCAGAGGCAATAAAATAATGCTATAAGGGATTTCAATCTTTTATATATGGTTGCAGCACCTCATATTGAGGGATTTTCTTCATTGGAGACTTGATTTTCTTGTTATGCATCTTATGGGCCATTTATTAAACATGTTTTTCTACTGTAATAACAAATGAAAGGTCTCCATATTTTCCTCTTGCTGTATAAATGATGATCTGCATTACTTTTCTATCATTCTGCATTCCCCATTTAGGAATATTACACCAAAATCTAGTATTTGGAAGATTTAAACTGTAAAGACCTACCCTTGCTCTTAGTCATGCCTGGAGGGGGGTTCAAATGCTGAAGAACATATATTATATCATAATACCAAGGAAAAAAAAAATATATATCAGATACCTATATCAAAGTGACATCATCTTCTTCATCGGACAATGTTGTAATAAGATTGATGTCTAAAACATGCAAATTTGACTCGGTCATAAGATTTGCTAGAACTTGAAATTTGATCAGGTTTGTGGGCTTGATCTCGAGGTCATATTTCAACATTTCTACTATCTATTTCCCTCTTCTACCTTCTGGATCTGTCTGTATAAGAGCATCTTTTACTGCTGCATTAGGGACATAAGAAAAAATATGTGAATGTAAAATATAGACACGGAAATCCTTCAAGGCTTTTATCAAAGCCAAAGCTTGTTTCTCTATGATATTGTACCGAAATGCTGCAACCATGATGGTTCGATTGAAAAATGCAATACGTTGCTCGGTATTGTCCTTATTTTGCATTAAGACTGCAGCTATGGTGTGCTCAGAGGCATCATAGAATATAATAAAATCAATAGTGTAATCTGAGCTTATTAAAACAAGGGCACTAGTAAAATTAAACCTTACTGAGTTAAAATAATTCTTGGAATCCTCGAACCACTTTACCCCATTTTCCTTTTTCAACATGTTGGGAATTTCCCGAAGGTGCTCAACCAAATTTGGAATAAATCTGCGTAAAAAATTCATCTTACCATTGAAAGCTTGAAATTCTTTCTTGTTCCATGGAAATTCAATTTGTTGAATTTCCTCAACCCGAGAAGGGTCAATTCGGATTCCATCCTTAGAGATTATGTGACCGAGAATTTTTCCCTCCTCCATGGCAAAAAGGATATTTTTCGGATTAGGGATATTCTGAATTTTCTTCATTTCTGAAAAACAATCCTTAAATGATACAATTGTTCATCATCGGAATGGGAGAAAACTGTCAAATCATCTAAATATACCACTACAAAAACATATTTCTCATCTGCAAAAGCTATATACATCGATCACTGAAAGGTAGGCCCTGTATTCTTTAGTCCAAATGGCATCTTTGCATATTTGAGCGTACCCTAAGGTGTAGTGAAGGCAGTTTTGTCTTGATCTTTCTCATGTACTAAAATATTATTGTATCTTGAATATCCACTAAGTGAAGACATTCGGGAAGCCCCAACCACTCTCTGTAAGATGTGATCCATTTTGGCAAGGGGTTAATTATCTTTAAGAGACACCTTGTTTAAATTTCTAAAATCTATGCAAAGCCTTATTTCACTAGTCTTATTTCTTACAGGGACTAGATTAGATATCCAATCATAAAACCTTATATGGACAATGATACCTGACTTGTAGATCCTATTCACTTCTTTTTCTATGGATGGCAACAACCTCGGGTTGATCCTTCTCAACTTTTTCCAAAAGGGCTTTTGATCGGGCTTAATTGGAATGGTGTGTTGTATGATATCTTTATTATAGACATTTAAGTCTGCATAATCCCATGCGAAAACATCAGAAAATTTAGAAAATAAATCAATGTACTTGTCCTTTACCTCAGGAGACAAAAACTTAGATAGTTTGACCATCTTGGGCTTGTCCACTGTTCCAATTTTTACGTCTTCGACACCTTTTTCTGTAAGAACCAATGTTGACTTCCTCGCTACATCATCCTGATCAACAAATTCTTCCAAAGGTATGAGAACTTATGGAATATTTTATTCTTCAGCTATAGTATATCAACCTGAGTGGCTTCGATTACTTGGTCATCCTTGTCATAAACTATGTCAATTTCAAAATTCTCGAATTCACCTTCATTTGGTAGAAAATTATTAACTTGATGATCATCGGAAAATACTTGCCAATATCGCAAGTTATCAGGAACTGTAGGCCATTGTTTTACATGAATTTCAAATTTCCTATTAGAAAGAATAGGGATTTTGAAATTGCTTTCTACTGTAGGAAGACAATCTGCCATGAGATTCTGACTTCTCGGCACTATTGAAAAATTGTATTCAGGAAACCTATTTAGGATATCCAGTACGACATTCCTGTACAATCTCATTTGTAGATGCTTGGCCTGGTATTCTAGTTTCACCTATTTTATCACAAGCTCGGAGTCGCCATATACTGAAATTCTTCTTGTGCCCAAAATTTTCAAGATCTTGAGACCACTGATCAATGCTTCATATTCCTCCTCATTGTTAGAACAATCAAAAGAAAATTTGTATGAACATAATCTAACATTATTAGGAACCTTACTAGGCTAATGAACAGGGTTGTAGATCCAAACTCTAGTGCCTACCCCGCCTTATGAAAATCCATGGTCCATAGACCATTTTCATCATCCAAGTGCTGGAATTTTGATTGTTGTTTGTCTCAACATTCTGGGCTACTTCTTTATTTTGATCTAAACTTTCCTCTGCCTTGTCAGATAGCTACTCTAAAGCACTTGGAAGATTCTCTTTTCCCTTCTATAAAATTTTTCTAATATAACTATAAATCTTCAGAACGTCTTCTACTTCTACAAGCTGACTATCTACATCATTCAATCCAGTATCATTGAAAAAAATAAAAGATTCTAAATCTCTATGTTCAAAATTTATTGGATGATTATTAGGCTTCTCTTTGCAGGTTATCATGTACTTCATCATAGTTTCCCAGTACAACTTTCTCAGTTGTCTAAAAACTGGGATCGTGGCATAAGAGAAGTTTAGTTGCAAAGTGCCTCTCAACTTCACTCCCCAAGATCTAGACAACAACATACAAAACCATGGTGGTATATCAGCCACCACCACATCCATTAAGACATTCTTTGATGTAATTTGTTCAAGGGAAACTACTAAATTCTTAATAAGACCCAAACAACAAAATCTACCCGAATCGAAGGAATACCCGAATCGAAGGAATACAAGTCATGGTAAGGGCAAGTGATATCTAGGCCCAATTTCTCCATAATGGATTTCGACATCAAATTGTGGGAAGCTCCAGAGTCAAGCATGGAATTGTGAAGGATATTTTGGTGGATTCTACAACTCAAATAGAATGGGGGAACTTCTCTATCCTCTAACTGAATGTCTATTGCTGGACCAAAGATGAGTTCAGGGATGTCATATTCAAGATTAAGTATATCAAATGAAGGATCTACTTTTAAAATTTTGGCTACATGAGACTTATACTGATTATTCTTGACAAGTTCAGTTAAAGTTATTGACACTTTCAATTTGGAAATTTCAGTTTCTAAGATGAAATGAGTGGATTTTTCTACCTTGTTAATGATGTCTCTTTTGTCGACATGATCTTTTGATGCAACTTATTTCCTTTGGCTATCCTTGTCTTTACCCAATAAGCTTGTAGATGGCTGATTATCTTTGTTTTCATTTGCAGCTGCATGTTCTTTTCCTTTACTATGATTACCTTAAGAATTCTTTTTTGGTTAAGTATATATTTTTTGAGATGCCCTCTTCTGAATATGATTTATTGGGATATAAATACCTCTCAATGTATACTGCATCTGTTGTGAGCTAAGGGAATTGAAGTATCCTCACTGATGATCATCAGATTTAACCTCCAATTGATGATCTTGAGCTAAAATATAGTCTTCATCCTTGGGTACATCCATCTTCTCTACATACTCTTCATCTCCTGTCAAAAATATGGGCTGGCCATCAGCTGTAAAAAATTAGTTCTCTTAAACAATATTATTTTCTTCTTCTTCTTCACCTCCTTGAGAATAATTCCTGCAAGGGTGTCCAAAATGGTTGTGGTTTTTTTTGTTTCTCAGGTGCCCTCTATTCCCTTTTCTTAATTCTGAATTGAGGATATTGTTGCTATCCTCTGAAGTTATGATTTTTAACTTGTGGTTCCAGCTGCCTTTTAGTGATAGACATCGTATCAATCATCCTTTCTATTATTCCTATCAAGGTGTCTAGTTTTACATTGGAAAATGATGATGCTTCTTCTTTGATAGTTACTCTCCTTTCACCCTTCATTTTTGACTTCTTTATGGAAAAATTAGCTTCTACACTAATTTTAGTTTTTGTACATGTCTTCTAATGTAGCAGGATTCCTTTCTTGCAACTGATAGGCCATGTATGGATCAAAATCATATGGGTAATCCAAGAGGGCCAACCCTGGAGGAGGTTTGATCTTATTGGGAATGGAATTGTATACTCCGTTGAATTGGGCAGTGAGGTCTTGTACTAATTCATTTGTTTCTCTTTAGAGATTATTGTATTCAAAGATTATTTGTAATGGATTCTTATTTACCTCCCATCGGGCTATTAAATCATCTATCAATTGATTTGAAGTGGCTATGGAATTTACATTTAATGATGTAAACTATACTTTAACTTCTCCTTAAAATATCTGAACTATGATTCTCATTTTAACATCGTCTTCATCTACTTCTTCCAGATCAATAAAGTTAGTGAGTTTAACTATGTGTTGTTTTTATAATATTCCCAATTTTGCATCAGTCAATTGGAATATTAGAGTTCTTAATTTTCTCAATTAATTAAGTAAATAAAAGGGTGGAGGGACCCATAAACCCCATAGATGAATAAAATCCAGTATTTCTGTGTGAATGCAGGTTAGTATATAGTAGATCAACATCATGGAGTAGTGAATCAGCTCATTAATGAAGGAAGAGTGGAGATTATGGAGAGATAATGAGGAAGATGATGGAGATAGTGGAGGAATAAAATTAAGACCATAGAGCATTAATGATGCAGTGATGGAGGGAGTGGTGCACTAAGTGCACACATGAAGGAGGGATTAGAGATTATTTGCAAAGATTATGGAGATCATGGAGAGATACTGTATTCTTCATGGAGACTAGTAGCCACATGTGCATCGTAGTTATGAGGTGTGCCAAGGCTATAGAAGTCTCACAACCATATAAGGAAGATGAGGGTAGCAAAGAAAATAAGTCTAGAATTTGATATTGTATTTTCATTTGACATTCTTTGCACGCTTCAGCTATTTAGCTAAGTCTGTTGCACTATTTAGCACATGGGTGTTCTTGAGCGAGAATCCCACCCTTACCCACAGGGGACTTTGAGTGCCTACTCTGGGAAGGTTATTTTGACCATATATTCATCATCCAACATTGGTGCCACATTCAACCCCTCTCTTCTGCATATACAGCTTCAGGAATTATGCATTCTTGTCTTAGGGTATGAGAGGAGGAAGGTAGTTCTTAGCATTTCAGCTAATAAACCAGTCAAGGTTTCAATTTCATTCTTTCATCTTGTGCTTCCATTTCAGAATTCTAGGAGTAGCATTGTGATATCTAGCATGAGGCCAACATCTTATACCTCCATGCAGTAGCAATTCCTCTAGGAATTGTGCAGTCTAGCCAGGTAGATCTAGTGGAGGATGTTATTCTCCATTAGGTGGATACCAAGTTAGAGCATGATATGAGCCACATTTGGATGATTGGGTGAGGATGATGAGCAAGTGGTTGGTGAGCTACATGCAGATCTAGGACACAGGGTAGCAAGAAGCATGGTTACGATGGCTTCTCTTGGGTGAGTATGGTTACCATCCAACATTTCAGATCGGTATGTTCCATGCCTTCCACAGTACTAAGGTGATGCAGCATCAGAAGGCATGGCTTCACTAGCTACTTTTGAGAGAGTTTCTCCATCACATGACATATCCTATGTCAATGGGTATTTTATTGCTTGGAATATTGCATGGCACTCACATGATTTTGTAGCAGGGAGATTGGTTATGTTGGGCTGATGTGACATTCTACATTTCAATCAATATTTTGTTGCTCCATGGCTTGCATGATGATGATGTGAGGTGGAAACAAGAGTCATTGTTGCTTTGGTTACTCTTGGGAGAGTATGGGCTGACTTTCTCCCATACCTTGCATGATGAGGAGGGGGGATGGCAACAGGAGGCCTTACTGCATTGGCTTCTGTTAGGAGAGTATGACCACCTTACTTGGTATGATGATGGGGTGGTATGGAAACAAGAGGGATTGCTGCAGTGCCTATTATTGAGAGAGTACGGTTGGGCATTTCACATGTCAACCCATGCTATGTATTTGTTTCCTATTTTTCACAGTGTTGAGATAATGTTTGGAGAAAGTAGGGCCAACAGGGCCAATGATGGGAGCATGGAGAGGTAAATCCTACTCCATGTAGCATGGGTTCAAGAGATAGTTGATGAGTTGGGACCTTTCTTTGGGGGAGGAACCACTTCACTTCATATGACTCATGCAGAGGAGAGGCTCTGGAACAAAATATGGTTGACACTTGGAGGTTCATTGATGAGGAGAGGAATCTATCTATATAGTTGGAAGCCATTCTATACATTCTAGAGAGGTAGCTATGGAGCTGGGAATTGATTACACATTGGATAATATGGGGAGGCCTTGCATATGAGGATGCCATTTGGAGGGAGAGGGAATTTTGTAGCATTTAATTTTTCAGTTGCTTGAGGACAAGAAAAAATTTGGTGGGGAGGACTGTAATATTCTGAATTTTCCATCAGTTAACTGGAATATTATAGCACAGGCCCCTGCTTGTTCCATCCTCGAGGAAGCTCCCCACCGCAGTGATGATAAGGACTCTTAATGTTTGTGTTGTTGTTCAGTTCTTTTTTTTTGTCATGCGTGCCCACAAGGCCACAATGTCATGTACTCCTCCTCTCATGCTTCTAAATATATCAACGCTACTACGCACACAACCTTTTTTTCTCACAAGTTTTGTCTGGGCTAGCCCCCTCCCCTGTGGCAGCCCATAATAAATGTAACAAAGGTAGGGATTGGCTAAGCACTACTTACCAACCTTGACTATAAACTATGTACTTATATGTTTCCGAATTAATAGATTAGCACAACTTACTAAAAAAAAATTGGAATATTATAGTTCTTAATTTTCTCAATTAATTAAGTAAATAAAAGGGTGGAGGGACCCATAAACCCCATAGATGATTAAAATCCACTTTTGTGTGTGAATTTGGGCTAGTAGATAGCAGATAAACATCATGGAGTAGTGGAGAAGCTCATTAATGAAGGAAGAGTCGAGATTATGGAGAGATAATGAGGAAGATGATGGAGATAGTGGAGGAATAAAATTAAGATCATAGAGCATTAATGATACAGTGATGGAGAAAGTGGTGCATTAAAATAGGCAGAAAAAGCTACGAAACTGTTGAAAGTTTCGTAGCGAATATAAAGCATTTCTATGTTTTCTAACTTTGAGCAGTAAACTTTAAGGGAGGTTTTTGGGAAAAAAAAATAAGTATTTTAATAAATTGAGAGAGGTTATTTTCAATAAAGTATCAAGTAAAAATAACCTCTTTCACCTTTCTCAAAGGTGGTACAGATTGGGATATACAAGGATGTATTTCAGCCCTATTTTCAGAAAACAGAGTTTTCCTATTTTACACATGTTTTTCAAATGCAGGTTCTGGACAGATGGAGATGGTTTTCAAAACAAAAAGAGAGGTTTTTCTTCTAAAAATTCGTATTAAAAAAAACCTCCTCCAGTTTTGAAAACTACATCATGGAGTCAGATATAGAAACTTTGTTCTAAGACCTACGTTTCAGAAAAAACAGGAAAAATCTGCAAAGTGGTTTTAAATATGATAGGTGAGATGGATTGTGTTCCTCATTAGTTTTATGAGGCCCATAACATGCAGAGGGGTTCATGGAATGTTGAATACCAATTAAAAGACCTCCAAGAACAACTTGAACTAATCCATGAGGATTTGGAGAAAAAATGCCTAAAAATGACAGTGCTTGAAGAGCCAATAGCTTAACCCATCATAAATGAGGAAGAAATGCCTCAAGAATCATAGTGTGAGCTGGCTTATGATATTTAAGGCCAATGGAATGTTAGAATCAAGGCTTTGGCACTTAGAAGGTATATTTTTAAAACTACACAAAATTCTGGAATTTTGACTATTTTCAACAGTTTCATAGCGTGTCTGGGCTTGAAGAAAGCAAAACGCTATGAAACTACTATAGCTTTCTTTTTTCTTTTTAAACCAGTTTTGGGAGCTTTCAAGAGGTGAAATTTTTATGGGAGATGTTTCAAAGCATAATGAACACCATGAATAAAGAAAGAATAAAAAAGGATGATGGAAAAAATCATTTTTGCAACGCTACAAAACTGTCTTACTTTCGTAGCGTACTGTGTTGGAGTTTTTTAAGCAGGTTTTTGGGAATATTTGGATAGATGGATACTAACCAAGTGTTAAAGGACCATGATAGCAGTTATCCAACACTAAAATACCAAAAAATTAAGAAAAACTACCAGCCAAACCATTCGTTGAAGATGAAGACCAATTTGCCTAAAAAACAAGGTTTTGTTTCCAGTTTTAGAGGAGCTTAATTAAGAGGTTATGTAGTGATGAGTCCCATCACCCCTATTCGAACATGTGAAAGAATATTTGTCGAAATATGTAATTTTTGTTAAAGATAAGGTTTTTAAATGTAATAATGAATATTTTGAGTCCTATTAGGAAAAGGACTGTCAATTAGGATAGTTATCAATTTCTCATTAAATAGATGTTTTATGGTTATGCAAGGTGTCATTAGGTGAAAATTCGATGAATCTAGCCAGGAGCCAGATCATATGATGATATAAAAAGTCTATTAAATGGCAGAGAGTTGAATTTTTCAGGTTTGTGGGGATATGTTATGGTTGACTGCTACTATTGTAAACAGGTTTTTATATCAGTAATACAGAGTGGTTTTCTTCTTGACAGACCTGAAATCTCATGGGGGTTTTCATGCTGTATTGATTTACATCTTATGTTTTACTACTTGTAGTATATTTCATTGCTATTACTCAGAATTCATAACTCTACACTCTGAATTCCTTTAGTAATGAGATGACTCTATTTTTCTATGTTTTATGAGTGAATTTCCTTTGAACCACTAGCTGTAGATTTCATTTCTATTACACAAAATTCATAACTCTATGCTCTGACTTCCTTTAGTAATGAAATGATTGTGTTGACCTATGTTCTATGGGTGAATTTCCTTTGTTAAAGACCCCTATCTACCTCAACTTCCATATCAAGAAGCCTTGCCACTGAACCTACTAATTTGTTGACTCCATAAGCCCAATGGTAGCTAGCTTTCATCTTTTCAACCTGAAAACATACAAAAACAATACATAATTCATAGATTTAGCCATCTATATTTATCATTAACTGATATCATAAATTACCTATGAGAAAACCCTCTCAGACTGAAGAGGCTAAGCTTCAGTTAGAAGTGGTTTGAAACAGTTACATTGAAGTTGTCTGATCAACAGCCAATCAATTGCGATTTTGGTGATAACATTTTGGCGTCATTGTCGAGGACTAAAGGTGTAAATTTACCCTGGGAAGAACGAAAAATTTTCAGTTCTAAGGTCTGAGAGCAGTAGACACTTAGACACATATTGGATGTATTTCTACTCTGGCGACTCCACACATCAAATAATCATTTGGAAGGTGACTCCACTACTTGAATATTAGTAGCTTGACGAAGTTCCAAGATGAGTTCCATTGAAATAATAAATTCTAGGTATGCCCCTATGAATCGGTCTCACATCCCTGGTTTTCCAAATTATATGCCAAAGTTTGAATGTTTAACTGATCTTCCTATATTTAAAGATGAAAAGAAAGACAATGTTGTTCTTCATTTGGTTAGGGTCCATATTCATGTACGCAGACTTAAGGTTCATTTCCCTGATGATTTTCTCATGAAGATGTTTATGGCTACTTTAGAAGGAAAAGCATGGTCTTGGTACAAAATCTTGCCACATGGTTCACTATATTCTCTTTCTGATTTCCATGTTGCATTTTATAAGATGTATGAAGAGTGTCATCCCTCCTTATTGCTGGTCAAAGACTACTGTAAACATTGTGTGACCTTTATTGAATATTTTGAGAATTTTTATGAAGATTATGAGTTCATAGATGAGGAAATTTTAGAGGCCCTTCATGACAGTCCCTTTCATCACCAAGAAGAAAAGATAGCCTCTCCCTTGGATGAAAACGAAACCCAGCAGGAGTTTATTTATGAAAATCATGTTACAACCTCTGAGTTTGATGAAAATTTGTAGCATACTTATCAGCCTTTTGATCATCAGAAATATGATAATCATTTCAAACAATAGGAGGAAGTACTAGAAGATCATTTCTATAATCCTCAGGTAAAGGAAGAATTTTATTCTTCATGGCATTCCTTGCATCAGCCTACATCAAATAATGATCACATTAATGAGGAAGTGGATGAAATTTTTTCTTTACCCTTGTCTTCTTATCTGAAATCATTTGAGTGCAAGTCAGAAGATAAGATTCAATTTGTGAATGAAGTTGCTAAGAACATTGAAAAAGACATTGAAGTTTAGAAGATCAAATTCAATCTTATAGTCTTCATGATCAAGATCAGTCTTTTAAAAAGTTTTTAATGCCAGAACACAAAGAGAAGGTGATGCTACCTTTCTCTTTTGAGATTGAGGAAGAATACCCTGTTTTTGAAAATCAGTTTGATAGCACACAACTAAAATATTGTGTGGTTGAGTAAATCATATATGAGTTTTCCAAAGCTACAGAATGTCTTGAGAATCATCAAACATATCATGTCTTCTTTGATCTTATAGCTGAATACATGGAAGATTTCTATAGTCCAAATTTCCACTTATATTTTTATTATGAGGATCAGATACATTTTATGTTTCCTTGGTCAATTCAATATCAAGCTTACTTTGGATTCAAATTCAGTCAAGAGGTTCAAATGTCAGATCAGATCAATGACTAGCTTCATTAGAAGTTTCATGTTGCTTGAATTAAAAATGGAGATTGCAGTTGTTAGGGTAGGTAGGAGTGTGTTGATAAGCTCAAAATTGACTGAGCATCTTTTAAGTAGGTACTAAGTTTGTTTTTCAATAGTAATCATCAAGATTGAGCCCGAGGAGAAGGCCATAAGAGCTTGGTGAATTTTTCATAAATTTTAGAGTTTTTATTTCCAAGAATATGGATGGCACTGGAACTATAGGTTCTTTGGTGTACCACAGGGGCACACCATCCCAAGTGGAGCCATTGTTATCACTCATAATTATGTGATTCATTACTTGACATGGTCATATATTTCACTCCTTCAAAAGGGTAATGTCTCCTTAAACCTTTTTCAAATTGGCATAGGAAATTTCATTTTTTCATATTTAACCTATCCTAAGTTTCAAGACCACCCTCATTTCATCTCAAAATCACCTCCAAATAGGTCACATCATGTCTCATCAGTCATAATTTTCTGTTACTTTTCATTTCCCAAGAATTTAAATCTGAAAAGGTCATTTTAGCCAATAATCCCTACTTTCGTAGCAAATTTAGTGTAAAATAGGCAGAAAACGCTACGAAAGTGTTGAAAGTTTCATAGCGAATATGAAGCATTTCTCTATTTTCTGACTTTGAGAAATCAACTTCAAGAGAGTTTTCTAGAAAAAAAAAGAATTATTTTAAGAAAATGAGAGAGGTTATTTTCAACCACTTATAAAATAACAATCACCTCTTTCACTTTTCTCAAAGGTGCTACATATTCGGAGATACAGAGATGCCTTTCATCCCTATTTTTAGAAAACAAAGTTTTCCCATTTTACACATGTTTTTCAAATGTAGGTTCTGGACAAATGGAAATGGTTTTCACAAAACCAAGAGAGGTTTTTCTTCCAAACATTATTATTGGAAAAAACCTCCTCCATTTTTTAAAATACATCATGGATTCAGAGATATAAGCTCTGTTCTAAGGCCTATTTTTCAGAAAAAATAGGAAAAATGTGCAAAGTGGTTTTAAATATGAAAGGTGAGATGGATTGTGTTCCTCATTAGTTTGATGAGGCCCATAAAATGTAGAGGGGTTCATGGAATGTTGAAGATCAGGTCAAATACTTCCAATAACAACTTGAACTAATCCATGAGGAGTTCGAGAAAAAAGGCCTAAAAATGACAGTGCTTGAAGAGCCAATAGCTCAACCCATCATAAATGAGGAATAAATGCCTCAAGAATCATAGTGTGATATGGGTTATGATATTGAAGGCTAATGGCATGTTAGAATCAAGGTTTTGGAACTTAGAAGGTATATTTTTCAAACTACACAAAATTCTGGAATTTTGACTATTTTCAGCAGTTTCATAGCGTGCCTGGGCTTGAAGAACAACAAAATGCTACGAAACTATTGTAGCTTTCTTTTTTCTTTTTAAACCAATTTAGGGAGTTTTCAAGAGGTAAAATTTGTATGGGAGATGTATCAAAGCAGAATGAACACCATGAAGAAAGAAAGAATAAAAAAGGATGATGGCAAAAGACATTTTTGCAGCGCTACGAAAGTATGCTACGAAACTGTCTTACTTTCATAGCATACTGTGTTGAAGTTTTTTAAGCAGGTTTTTGGGCATATTTGGATAGTTGGATACTATCCAAGTGTTAAAGGAATATAAAATTAGTTATCCAACACTAAAATACCATGAAATGAAGACAAAATACCAGCCAAAGAATTCATGGAAGATGAAGACCAACTTGCCTAAAAAATAGGGTTTTGTTTCCAGTTTTAGAGTAGGTTAATTAAGAGGTTACGTAGTGATGAGTCCCATCACCCCTATTCGAAAATGTGAAAGCATATTTGTCAAAATATGTAGTTTTTTTTAAAGATAAGGTTGTTAAATGTAATAATGAATAGTTTGAGTCCTATTAGGAGAAGGACTGTCAATCAAGATAGCTGTCAATTTCTCATTAAATAGATTTTTTATGGTTATGCAAGGTGTCGTTAGGAAAAAATTAGATGAATCTAGAAAGGAGGCAGATCCTCTAATGATGTAACAAGTCTATTAAAGGGCAGAGAGTTGGATTTTTCAAGGTTTTGGGGATATGTTTGGCTAACTGCTACTATTGTAAATGAGTTTTTATATCAATAATATAGAGTGGTTTTCTTCTTGACAGACCTAAGATTCTCATGGGGTTTTTAATTATTTATTGATCTACATATTATTTTTTAATACTTGCAGTAGATTTCATTTCTATTACTCATAATTCATAAATATGTGCTTTGACTTCCTTTAGTAATGAGATGACTGTGTTTTTCTATGTTTTATGAGTGAATCTCCTTTGAACCATTAGCAGTAGATTTCATTGCTATTACTCAAAATTCATAACTCTATGCTCTAACTTCCTTTATAAATGAAATGACTGTGTTAACCTATGTTCTATAAGTGAATTTCCTTTGCTAAAGACCCCTATTTGCCTCAGCTTCCATGTCAAGAAACCTTGCCACTGAACCTACTGATTTGTTGACTCCATAAACCCAATGGTAGCAATCCTGAATCTTTTCAAACCGCAAACATATAAAACCAATACATAATTCATATATTTATCCATACATATTTATCATTAATATATCATAAATTACCTGTGAGAGGGCCCTCTCAGACTGAAGAGGCTAAGCTTCATTTAGAATTGGTTTCAAACAGTTACACTGAAGTTTTCTGATCAACAGCCAATCAAGTACGCTTTTTGTGATAACAAATCCTTTCATATTGTGCTTCCATTTCAGTCTTCCAGGAGAAACATTGTGATATCCGACATCAGGCCAACATTTTATACCTCCATGCAGTAGCAATTCCTCCAGGAATTGTGCAGTATAGCCAGGTAGATCTAGTGGAGGAAGGAAGTTCCAAGTATTTCATCTTGTAATCCTGTGAGGGATCATCCCCTCACTTTGGGTAGATTATTTCCATCAGATGTGAACTATATTCCAACACCTAGCACTAGGCTACAACTTCATCCCTCTTGACAGCAAATTTCATTCCATTAGTTGTGCAGTGTGTAGCTGCAACTTGAGCAGAGGAAGGAGGAGCTAGATCTCAAGCTTCTAACTTTGAGATCAAGAGAAGGGACCAGCCCTTCATGTATTGAGCTGATTGGGTGCTATTGCAGTAGCTATATAATCAATTCATCCCCATATCAGTAGTTACCCAGGAGGATTGCGTAAGTCAAACAACAGGGGTGCAGTTGGCAAACCAAAAAGGGCCCAAAATCCAAAGTTAAAATCTAGCCAAACCAATACTGGGTTTTCTTACGTTTTTTGAGTAGAATCTGTGGTTAAAATCTTGGATAATTCTAAGAACGCTAGCATCCTCCCGTAAAAGGTTCTTCTTCCTAGTAGCAGCAGTTTCCAGCAACAATAGCAGTAGCAGCACAACATTTCTAGTGCTAGTTTCATTAGTGTATTTCAACCACTTCTTGTTGGATTGAGTGAATCTTCTTCGGAGCACCATGTACTTTATATTTTCTATTTTTTATAATGATATGACTCATCTCTTTCTACCCATGGTTATAATGTCTTGATGTTGCGGCATATTTCTTGCATTTTCCATATTTTAGCGTTATATTGCTATTTCTCTTATTTGGAATGCTATAGATGTTCTATATTCCAGCCTTTTCCATTTTAGGATATTAAATTTTTGTAGTGATTGAATAATTTTCATCAAAAAGTGGGAGTCTCTAGCCATAACCTTATGGTAAGGCATGGATTTGACCTGGTAAGATGATGGGTGAAAATCTGGCCATAATTCATGCTGAATGAACCACAAGAGTGACACTAGGAAGAGTTTGTTGAATATATAATGAAGTATATGGTGTGGAAGAGGAAACAACAACTAGCTGTGAGTGTGTCAGGATGGGTATTGACTCTTGCTGATATTGGATTATGGCTTTTCCCAACTCGCACTGAAGTTGGTTTTCTAAAATTTCAAGTCTATAGAATTGACTCCAGATTTTAGGTTCAAAGTATAATTCAGACTTAGTTTCTTCCAAGGGTAAATTTTCTTCAAGTTTTAAAGAACTAAGATCTAAATCAAATAATGATTTTACCTTAGAAATCCTTAATGTGTCAAAGACTATGTCAAATAATGAGGTTTCAGACTTGATCGAAATAAAGACAGCTCAAATTTTAAATCAAACAGTATATTTTTGAGAGATAGAACTTTTGCAGGTAGCGAAGAAGATCTTACTGATAGGACTGGATTTGATCGAATTTATATAGTTTGATATCTATGCTTCTGAAAAAAACTCTCTGGATCTTCAACTGGATCAGCTGGGTGAGGTTTAGGATTTGATCTAGTGTATCTCCTTGAAGCCAGAATGTTCACTTTTCAATAACTTGGTTCTATGTAACTTTTTCATATTAACCTCAACGAAATCTAGAACTATTATCCAAAGCCCAAGAATTTGAAGAACTAATGGTACAACTAGAGAATATCTGTCACTTTCTTCCTGAGTATGGTCGCCAAGATGTTATCACTCCATCGGATCTCTGAGGCTGAGAAGAGACCAGCAAAGGTAACCACAGAACAAGCTCTCGCCAAGTAGCTAGCCCTACTAGGCAGGAGAGGGCTCTCTCCAAGGTATCATAGGCAAGACGGTTGGATAAGTTAGGTTTGAGGCTAGGTATAGTAGCACATGGGTTTTGATTGGTTGATTTGGGTGCTGGATGAGTGGATTAGGTCAAAGACGAAATTAGATCAGGGAAAAAGGACCAGCAATTGCAGAAATCTGATGGGTCAAGGTAGGTAGGTACTTTAACACTTTAAGGCAATTTTATGGAGTAAATTAAACCAGAGAGATGCTAAAAAAAGCATGACATAAATCAATTCTTTTATACCCAAGAAATGAAACCCTAGTATGATGATTCTCCCAAAACAGAGCATTAAAAATGAATTATGCTTATCTCACTTAATAATCAGCGCATTATACAATTGGCATGATCATGGAAAGTAAAAAACATTCACACATATGTAAACATAAGAAAAAAATATGTCAAAATAAATTACCACAGTAATCCCGCAAATATAGTTGCAACTCTGTCAATATATTCCTGCCAAAATTCTGATACAATAGTGTTCTCTGATCAATACAACAACATCCAAGCCTTGTAATGAGAAAGGAGGTGGAAGATATAGGAAAAAAATGATTCTCCCCAACTTAGGGGTCGAATCCCTGACTTGAGGAACTAATCCCCAAAATATTGAATTGAAAACCCAAAGACTAGGGAGATCAAAAAACTCATCCCTAAATTTGCTGAAACTGATTCATCTTAGCCAAAAATCCACTTTTACCTAATTTATTTACCCTCTAGTAACTAAAAGTAACTTAATTACATTTAAATCATCAAATTACATCAGTAAAATTCATGAATTCTTTGACCAAACTGAGAAAATCTTGAAATTTTGGAGAAAATAAAAAAACTGGCAAAAGTGCAGTGCCTTTAACAGGAGTGAAGTGCCAAATAGATGAGCGCAGTGCCAAATTCAAGTTTGAATTTGAGGGAAATCCTGAAGTCAAAATTGAGCTCAGGATAGCTCATTGGAAAGATTATCTAGTCTAGTTTCCAAAAATACCCTTGGTTTCTAAAAATGATCATTTTAAGGCCTCCAAAAAGTTAAATCTCCCAACACTACTTCAAAGTGTAGCGCCAGCCTGAAAATAGGGGCAGAAAGGTGATTTTTTAGGTTTTTTTGGCCATTTATGCCTGCCATATTGTCCAATATTTGAGTGAAAAATAGTCAAAATTGAATTTCAAGGACCTTTTGAATCCAATGGTGGTGTCCATTTTTCATTTGGAGGCTCGTAGAAAAAGTGCAACGCCCTAGGAATTGTGCTTCTGACAAACTCACTGCGCTAAATTTTAGTGAAAATTTGTCAAAATGCCAAAATTTTCAAAAATCTACCCAAAAAATTTCAAAATTGGTGGATAGAGTGCTCATGATGTGCCTAAAATAGTCAAGGAGGCATAATCAAGGATCTCAAGTTTATCTTCCTCCTTTTGCTTAATTAGGGTTTTCTTGTGTTTTTCCTCCAATTGCTTGAGTTTGATGTTACAGATCTTGTTTCTTGTGATGTACCTGTTGGACATGTTTCTGAGCATCTTATTATCTTTGTTTGCTTTGTGGACGATTTTCTCAAGGTGGAGGTTTAACCTATCTAGTCATATCTCTCTATCATCTTCAACCTCCTTGGCAATCCTCTCCTCAAAAGTGTGGTTTTCAGCCTCAATTTTTTGCTGCTATAGAGCTCCCTTAAGACCTCTTGTTTTTGGTCTTTTTCTGCTAGTTTGAATGTCATCATGGTCAGGGTTCATCAAGTGACATCATTTCCTTACCCTTGGTATCTTGTCTTTTTTCTTTGAGCAACTCTAGCTACATGAGTACTTGCTAAAATTTCAGCTACGTATTCTCCTGTTCAAGGAGTGATATGAAAACCTGAGCTTTGGCCATGTTATACTACAATTATTTGATTATGGCATCCTTCTCTTTAATGACCAGCTTTAAAGTCTCCTAATCATCTTGATCATCCAAATCTGTCAACTCAAAGTCTTTTCCTTCCTCATGAAGGACTTCCTCTTCATGGACAACTATCTCTTTCTGCTGGTCATCCTAGTGTGCCTGCTTTGTTGATGAGGAAGGAGAGGCCCCTTCCACAATTTGTGGAGAAAACACTTACCTTGGTCCTCTCTGATAGGTTTTGACATGTTTGTCCTTTTTGGTCTTTTTCACTGCAGCCCTGCTAGATGAACCTGTTTCTTTTTGAGGCATTGATACTCATTAGGGGAATTTTGAGGTCTAAAATGGGCCTCCTAAAGAAATTCTAAAATAATAGTGGAAATAATAAAATAATGTTTGATGACATCATCAAATTTTAGAGGGAAAAATGAAAAAACTACTTTTTCAACTCATATTTTCAATTTATCTCCCAAATTGTTTACTCAAATTTCGAGTGGGAGTACTCGTAGGATGCAAAATTTAATTACTCATCCAAGGATTACCCATGTTGCATACTTTTGATGGGCCCTACTATACGAAAAATGAGAAATACATGGAAAACACTATTGTAATCATGTTTTTTTATGTATATATCATTTTTCGTGTAGCAGGGCCCATAGAAAGTATGGAACATGGGTACTCCTTGGATGAGGAATTAAATTTTGCATCCAACGAGTACTCCCACTCGAAATTTGAGTAAAAAATTTGAGAGATGACTTGAAAATATGAGTTGAAGAATTAGTTTTATTATTTTTTTATTTTTTAATATTTTTACCCTTTAACTTAAAAAATGGTGAATCATCCCCCATGGTTGAAATCATCATCTTGAATCCTATTGGTTCTTATAAATTTTATTTTTGTTGTACATTTTTCTTAGGAGGCCCATTCTAGACCTCAAAATTCCCCTAATGGGTGGTGGATTAATTGGTCTAGTAGGTTGAGATGGTGGAGTAATGAAGACATCATTCTCAATGAACATCCCCTAAGCAATGTTCAGCTTATTGAGATGATGAAGGATAATTATCTTGATAAGAGAGTGATGAAAAAGGTTGTTCATATGATGTTCTCGATTTCTTCTCTGCACTTTGTAAGCCATCTTGTCAATGCTCCTATACAAATAGTGAGGGATGTTGAGCAATTTTACCCTTGTGAAGTGCATGAGCAACCTGATGTGATATGAGTACATTCGGGAGAATCTGCCCTCACAAGTGAAGTTTTTCATGATGATATTCATCATGGGATAAAATTTTTCAAGTAGGTGGCAGGAAGGAAAAACCTTCTTGTTGTCATTTTTGTATCATGGCTTGAGGAATGATTCATAGTGTTGGGCATCTATGTCTATGACCTTGAACCATTTTTCACCCACATTGGGTATCCATGTGGCTGTAGAAATAATATCTGTGGAGATGTTAAAGGTCACCCCTACAATGGTCACTTGATTGTCTTGAATATTGGAGATGAAAACTCTAGTCAAAGCAGGGTGATGTTGAACTCTCTCAACTAGCTCACATAAATCAAAGCAACCCACATGTTTGAAGCAAGTGACTTTCAGGGGTGAGGCCATTAAATCTCTAGTTTTAGATGGTTCAAACCTCAAATTATCCCCTCCCTTTTGTGGTCTTCTTTCCTCTCTATCCTCCTCTATGAAATCTCTTTCCTCCTCCATTTGTTTGTTTTGTTTTGGAAACCCTAGGGAAGGGGAAGGAAAAGGGGGTAGGAAGTAGTTTTAGAGAGTGGGAATGAGTGTAGGAAAAATTTGGGAATTAGGGAAGGGAATTAGGGATATTAGGGAAATGGTAGGGGGTAGAAAAACTTAGGGGGATAGGGTAGGGAAATTTATTACAGGAATGGTGAGGCTTCCTAGGAAATTTGTAGCTTAGGGTTAGGGTTTTGGGAAATAGCGATAGGAAAATTGTTTACTAAGATGTGGGAGGGGTAAATTGTGTCTAAGGAAAAAAATTTATCATGTATGATTAAAATTAGGGTTTCTTAGCTTTAAAATATGAAATTATTCATGAGGAGGGTTATCATCAGAAATTGATTATCATGCAAGGATAGGAGGGCATGAAATGATGTAACTTACTTGCTAGGAGCTATAGATAACTTGGAACCATGAGTACTTATTACATATAAAAAACATGAAATTGCATATTGAAATTGAAATAAAATTTACAAATTAAGCTTTACATAATAAAAATGTGTTTATTGTCACTCTCTTACTTGCTGGTATTTTATTTATGTAGATGGTAGTTTGATGGACCTTGAAACCCCTAAGACCTAATGGAAACCCTGTTTGAATGAAATTCATGGTGAAATGACTAAAAATGTGATAAAATCTCATGAATTATGGACACTCAACATAGTGATGAAATGAGCCAGAAAGTAATGAAATTTCTGAAAAGAGTTAAACATGATTTAAATTTGCACCAAGTGACCAAATTTTTGCATGACCTAATGGAAAGTTAAAAATTTCAGAATGGGACCCTTTCCATGACATGAAAGAGGTAATTTAATCACTCGTGGAAGGATGAAAATACTCACAATAACACAGTTCTACCGGAATTGGAGCTTGGTGTATGCGAGGGGTGTGCTACGCCAATCTGTGGGATTCCCATGATCCAAAACACGCAAAAGAAAACAATATTTTTTGGGTACTATTTGAGGGCAAGATGGCTGCTCCAATCCACTCACACCCATGACTATCACCAACAGTCTATGAGAAATACAAGAGCATCACTGATTTTCATGTCACAATGCACCATGTGTAGGCAAAGGCGTGCTTTGACCCGTTATGGTAAAACTTACCTTTCATGGTAACAGAGGTGGAAGTCGACCAGGTCATTGCAACATGGAAAACATCATGGAAAGTGGGGTTTGACTCCACTCATCTCGTTATAGCCTCTACCTCAGGGAAAGAAACCACTCTAGGCGAAAAGGATAAAGGGCTTGAGCTGCGCACTGACAAAGATACAGAAACAAGCACGCAAAAGGACCTTGAGAAGGAACTTGATGGAGAGAAAGATAAAAAGCACAACTAGGGAGGTGAGGTTGATGTGGACCCTGGTGGCCTAGATGAGTTAGATGGTGATAGTGTTGAATCATTGTGCAGCACCAAGCGTGGTGCAGAAACTTTGAAGGGTCCACGAAAGGAGCGGAAGGGATCCAAAATCGGAGGTGCCGACAAGGTCACTCTGATAGAAGAGGACCTGGAAAAAACTGCAGACACAGTTGCTTCTGTTTCACAAGATAGATGGATTGCCATGGAGGAGCAATACAAGACTACGATGTAGGCCTTACAAAATGGATTGCAGGTTTTATAGCTGAAAGCGGAAAAATTTCAAACAAGTGTGGATCAAGTGAGGTCGATACAAGCAAGAATGATGACATCGATAATTACCACAACATCAGATAGCATAATATGCCCCTTCCTAGGTGCAGCCATGATAGTGGAGCAACCAGAGATTCGTGTGCAGGTTCAAACCTGCCCTGAGGTAAGAATTGATCTAGAAACGTTGCCCAGTGGAAAGCTACACGCTCTCCAAAAAATTATTTCCGACGAGCTATATTACAGGGAAGCGCACGTACAACAGTAGTTGAGTGACGCAGAACAGACAGTTGCAGCAAAAACAAAAGAGTCATTCCAGGTAGAAACAAAAAAATAGGTGGATGTGGCTCAACATGTGAAATTGGAAAATTTAATTGACAAACTATGTGGTGATCTTCCTGAAGTGGTCATCCTAGCATCCATCGTACCACAAGGGAAGATTGAAAGCCTGGTTTCTGCATTAAAGGCTTCCCGAATAGAAATGTAGACCGTGAAAGTGGAGCTTGAACAACAAATTGCAGCATTGCAGTCTAAGCTACAACATGATACTCCCCTAGAGGTGCGCACATAGTGGGTCGCCCTAGTAAAAGAAGCATCAGAGAGAATTTCCGCTAATGCCGACAAGGGCTCATAGCTACTTGAGACAACCATGGGACTGTGGACCTTTGTGAAAACATACCCACTTGTCAAGAAGTTTAATCAGGAGTTGCGTGCCAAGGAGCAGGCATTCAACAATCTGCAGGAGGCCTTACCTACTTTCATTCCTGCCCAGTGCATGGTGCGCCTATAGACCAGTCAGGTGTTATGAAAAAAACTCCAAAAATAGAAGAAAAGAGAGATCAACACCTTATAAATAATCCACTTCGAGCGAACATCCTCCTTTACATTACATAAATGAACAATTCTTGGATGATACAAATGAAAAAACCTCTTTTCTATATATAG
The DNA here is from genome assembly GCA_034641835.2 of Pinus albicaulis. Taxonomy (NCBI): domain Eukaryota; kingdom Viridiplantae; phylum Streptophyta; class Pinopsida; order Pinales; family Pinaceae; genus Pinus; species Pinus albicaulis. The sequence goes on along the minus strand of CM076580.1, from coordinate 1,764,766,895 downwards.
GAGTCCATGGGGTCACAATATAATCCTAGCCAACCTAACAATAATAATGTAAGGGAACAATAATAAAAATATGGGAGTTACAGGGGTACAAAAATAAAAATAAAGGGGGCTACACTAACATAATAAGGGACTAGACTAGTAATATAGGGACCTAACATGCCCCTCTTCTTCAAACAAGTATTGTCCTCAACACTTGATTATTTTTTTATGCTTCTGTATAAAATTCTAATCCTCCAACGGGGAATATTCAATGGGAAATTTCTTCCACTTGCTGAGATACTCTGAAATTTATTGATTTCTTACTTCTCAAGTTCCTGTTTCTGTGACTGCTTCAGAACTTCTTTCGCTGTGATGTTGACCTTCATGTTGTTTCATTTGATTCTACACCAAAGTTAGGTTATCTTTTGAGAGTTGGAGAACTTGTAGTTGATGCTCGATGTGATCTTCCTCTACTTCATTATCCATATTATATTTCATTTGATCCTTCAAACCATTTAACTTAGCCTTCATTTTTTCTTTTAAACCATCTATTTCATCTTTGATTTGTCTTTGTAAGATCGAAATTTGTTGCACTTGGTACCGTAATTTTGATATCTCACACTGCAATTTTTCCTCTTCATGCATCATAGTAAAGATTTCTGAGGGCTTAATGGGTATGAAATTATTTTTTGGAGGCATTATAGAACCCAATACTAATAAAAATTCTTCAATATGCCCTTTGAATCACTTCAAACTTCTTTTCAAACAAACGTTATGCAATTTTGTTTAAAAATAAATAAAATTCACACCTTTTTATTTCTTTTGAGGAGCTCAATATTGAAACTGAATTATCTCTATGATTTTTTATCTTAAATATCTGAAATTCGGTCTTATAGTAGCCCTTTGAATCTTCTTTCCAATGCCATAGGTCTGACCTAAGTTGGATTCTTCAAGACAAAGTTATGCCCAATCTCCCACAATGACATAATTATGGACTAGTTCAGTAGAGCGAACTTGTACAATGTGCCACGTGTCATTGTTTCTTCCTTCGGCTCTTAAATTGATACACAGAAAAATACAGTCCCTATGCTTATGGCCACTTTTTACAAAATTCAAATCTAATGCCCAGAGAGAGAGAGTTATGACGATTTTCCCACGACACCTCTTTTAGATGAAATTCAGGATCATGAAAAACCCTAACGTCCACATATCATATCTCTGAACATATTGCAAACCAAGATCTGAAATGTTTACATGACGTTCCTCACGATTGCGGCTTCATTTTTTTAAAATTTCAGCTTTTGAACCTTCGTAGAAAAAGAGTTATAACGAAAATTCAATGATGTCTTGTTTAAGTGAAATCTAGGAGCCTGAAAAACCCTAAATTCCACAGATCATATCTCTGAAAATATTGCAAAAAAATATCTTTTACATGAGATTTCTCTGGATTTTTTCTTCTCTCTGTAAAAATTTTAGCTTCTGAACCTTCGTAGAAACAAAGTTATAGCGAAAAATCAACGATGTCATGTTTGGAGTAGCGAAACCCTAGAATCCAAAGCTCCGATTCCAAATGTCATGAAGCCAGCTCCAAAAATAGAAGAAAATAGAGATCAACACCTTAGAAATAAGCCACTTTGAGAGGGAAACCTCCTTTACATTACATAAATGAACAATTCTTAGATGATACACATGAAAAACCTCCTTTCTATATATAGTTTTGCCATGGGGTCACAATATAATCCTAGCCGACCTAACAATAATAATGTAAGGGCACAATAATAACAATATGGGGGTTACAAGGGTACAACAATAATAATAAGGGGGGCTACATTAACATAATAAGGGACTAGACTAGTAATATAGGGACCTAACATCAGGTTCTACGAGATGAGGTCGAGGAGCTCTGCCGAAAGAAGGAAATTGTAACTGACCGTATGAAGTCGTGGGCGGATGAGGCAATGCAGTTGTCTCGGGATCTAGATGCAGCAGTTAAGAACCTAAATCAGACCCTACAGAGTGTCAACCTGGCTGCAGAAGGGCCGACATCACAGAAGTTGGTAGATACCGCACAGAGTGCAACAAATCAGAGTGTGGGCATCTTGGCACCCTTTACTGCTGCCATCGAAGAGATACACAATAATATGAAGAACCCAGTGCCATTGTGACTCAGGACGAGTTACAAGATTTTGTTGAGGTTCTGTTGGAGTGGGATCCCCTAGGACTGAACTTTGATACATTTTTGATATATTTTTGTAAATATTTTGTAAGATTAGTCATGCACATCACAAGTCAACGGGCTTTGGGGGGAGTCAAAGCCCATCATGAGTTTTAATGGGTCAAGAGGGTAGAATTAGGGGCTGAAAACCACAGTTTGTAGACTTCAGATGAACATAGTCTAAAAGTATAAATAGGAGTCTAGATTGAGTCGATAGAGGACCGTAATGTTATTGATGAGAGATTTCAATGTATTTTGATGTTCTAAAGGATTTTTCTGGGTTAAAAGGCTCCTGCTTGCTGTGTGCACAAAGACCTTAGTCCTGCTGTGTGCGGACCCCACTGGTTGTGTGCGTAGGTAAACTAAAGGTTTTGTAAGGAAGATCCAAACTATTAATGAATGAAGAATTGTTTTGGCTAATATCTGAGTCTGGAATGCATCTTTTATTTACTTTATGATTGTTTTTTCACGTTATTTCTGATTCCTGTGTTATATGTATTTAGATCAATTATGAAACTGTTTCTGGATTTAGATGAATGATTATTGAATGGATCTAATGTTGTTGGGTTCTAACACTTTGTGTTAAGGGTTATTACATGGATTGCGGACTCTGTTTTAACATGTGCACAAGATATTCTTTATAATTTACCTAAATCTGTCTGGTTAGAGCTTCTCGTTAAGGCTTCCGTTGCGGAGGTCTGTTCATGGTTGTGTTAGATCTAAAGGCACCCACATCATTTAATTCTCTCTTAGGGTGTGGAAACTTGGTTCCAGCAACCCCCCATACTGCTTCAGGTGAGACTTTGACTTGTGCAAGAAGGTCACTATCGAAAGGGCCAGTAGTAAGAGGGTTTCGTCGGTTAACCTCAACTCCGAACCTGGGTCAAGACTCCTCAAGCCAACAAGAATATCATGTAGTCAATGGGCTGTTGAGCGATGCCTCCAACTAGGGAATTCACCATCTGCATGTCTATATTGATTCCCAGCTAGTGGTATTGTAGTTAAACCAAGATTTTGAAGTACAAATTTCACAACTATTTAGGAAGTACTTGCATGCACGACGGTTAAGTCATCATTTTGATCACATAACATCTGCACACGTACCAAGAAATCAAAATCAGAGAGCTGATCACATAGATAACCAAATCCTAGACAAGAATGCATCTCTTATAAACTGTCATCTATAAAAAGTAAAAACATAAAAACATAAATATCCATCATAAGCACATAAGACACATAAAAAGAGCTGCAAAAAATATACATCTCGCATATATACATAAAAAATATATGAGTCCTAGTATACAAGTCATATCCCTGACCATAATGTTAGTCAAAAAATATATCCACATGTCATCAAAATATGAAGCATCCTCATAATGGGTGCTTCGCTAGGCATACAAATATCCCTAGACCTGAGCCCCGCCTGGCAGATCCTTTCAACCCACGGCTGCACCCTATGCCAGTACAGGTGCAGCAAAAAAAATTCCAAGTGCCATAGGACGCAAACTTGGGTGATGCTCCCTCTCTCAAGCCATCACTTTCTTGAGCCATACATTGTCCAGATCATCAAAAAATCCTCGATTTGGGATACCCCAGGTCAATCTCTCTAACCGACTCCATGAGTTGGCTAGACTACTTGCGTGAACATCTGCATCCTCGGCTTGAGCCACTGTCACCAACACCTTGAGGTGAGCAGTAGCCAACTTCTCCTCAACCACAACAACATGAGCCTCATCTGCCTTAGCATGAGCAAGGAGGGTTGCATCCCCTCCAATAGCCATAACACTGCTGCCTTCCCTTGAAGGGCCCCCAACTTGGGCCTGACCGACCCCCACTTGGGGTCCTCCTTAATGGTTGATTTCCCACCAAGCAAGCAATATAATGCCCTACTAAACTCACATCTGCAAGAGAGAAAAAAATAGTGTTACTGTCACCATAAAAGACATATAAATCTATACATGATAAAATTCTCAAAAAATGCAGAAAAGGTCGTACTTGTTGGGCCCCATGCATAACCAACAGGAAGAATCATATCTGGGTCCCCCTGAAAGTCTATCCCTAAGTATGGGTAGTCGAAAAACATCTGAGGGTTCACCTGGAAACATGCCTCAATGGTCACATCCCAATAGCGATCAACCTCCCCTCCTCCACCGCGAGGCATCGCGGGTACCCACCGTCACATCCGAGGATCCCTAGGAGGACCCAGTGGCACTGGTACAAAAGGTCTAAGCAGCACCACCTTATCATACATAGTACAACATAAGATTCTCACATAAGTGAATATCTTGGCTCACCCCCTTTGGGCCTTGCCCATCTGTGTCACCATGCCATCATAAAAATGGCGACCAAAGTCATATAAGTGACGGGCTCGTAGCCGGCACAAGATGCAAATATGTGGACTTGACACCCTATTGGGCCATGACATCCCTGTCAGGAAAAATATCATCACCAGGGCACCCCTTTCAGCTAAATCTGTCACATAGGTGATTCGAACACATCCCTATGTAATCGCATCGGGACCATAGTCATCCTGAGCCTAACGTTGAATGTTCACTCTCCCAGGCAAGAGTGGGTGTAGAAGAGCCTCCCCCTAAGGCAGTAGACCAGTCATGAAGCAAATGTCTGTCTCAAGATGGATGATGACATCTCTATGACACAATACCATAACACACTGTCTCCTCTTACAGCAGTGGACCAGGAACTAATGAAGACCATCCTATGACCTCAGCAAGTTGTTCTCAAGAAATTTGAGCAACCCATATTGTGCCAAACCCCCCGAGCACCAGGGTCTTGAGCCACAGCTGATCGAATATCGAGCCAATCTCTCTCATGCCAAAACATCGTGTTACTAGAGAAAAACAAAAAATCAGTGATTACAACCCAAAAAATCTAAAATTTTCAAAAATTTTAAGCATCGTCACATCTATGTAGAGAACAGGTGTGATGACTGCACATATGTATAATATAGAAACACATGAACATCGCACAAATCCTTTTCCAAGCATGAAGGCCTCGTGTAAATATTTCCTTCTGCACGAGGACCGCACAGGTTAGCCTTGACTGGCCACGTGGTCAAGGAAAAAAATAGATATAAAATCCATACAAAATCACATTTTTACAGACCGCCTAGGCAAAAAATTGACAAAATTTAAAAGTTGGACATTTAGGGCCCTATATGACACTAACGACGCGAATTTTGGGTACTCAAGCTGACCATAACAGTAAGAAAGGCTTGGGAGCAGGGAATCAACTCTGACCTCAGACTCTCAAATGACACAATTGAGTTGAAATGAACCATATTTGCCCATATATTTCCCTTTCCTCATCATTCAACAGACCATAAATGGAGCTCAGAAAGCCCAATTTCAAAACTGCAAGAAACACGGTGATCAACACTTCATCATGTTCGAGCTAGGCCCCATACATCCATGCCCCAGAAAAAGTCATTTTTTTCAGTCACAGGAGGTATGCCCTCTCTTATCGATTTACATTCAAAGTTATTTTCAATATGTTTGAATAGAAAATATGATTTTTACTTGGGGTATTGGTTGCAGGTTTTACAAACACACTGAATCACCATATGCCCCAGCCACCAAAGGTAAAAGAGCAGGTATCATAATATCCCTAGCATGATAGGCTCCCCAAAGAATCTTTTCATATCCTGACATCATTTCTCCATATAAATCAACCATAGGTTTCATACACTCGAGCATGTTTATCATCACCCCACCTTACAGATGATAAAAATTATCGTAGGTCAGTAGAGCCCCACCCTCCATTTCATCCATCACTCATATAGACCATACACCAAATGTCTAGAGCCATGGCCATAAAATCCATGTCCGGGAAGTAATTCATGTTCATTCGTCTGTCATACATCAAGTCAAGTTTCACCCCTATCATGTTAAAACCTCTTTCCTAGACTACCATTCTCATAAGGAGATCAAATACGTGCCATTGCATCTTGCACTTGGCCTATCACACCCTCACCACCATTGCCCATCTGCAAAAAAATTTCATCTGCTTCATCACCCCCTTGCCAAGACCAACCAATGGGCCCCCCACCCTCAACAAAAAAACTTCCCCACACCATAGTGATAGATTTTTTTCATGTTTAATGGGGCACCCGTCTCCGTGTTTGTACATCCCAACTCATTCTATATTCTTTTGGCAAGTGTAAAAAAAATTTTAGGATAGAAATCCCACCCATCCATTCACATTTCTCACCTGTAAGTAGTCCCCAATCACCCTTGGTCAGAGCTGCACATTATTTACCATCCCCCACCATGACACTCATAAAAACCATACACACACCCTGGATGTCCTACCAAATCCATGGATTTCCTCACCATAAATTTTTATGACTGTCGCCACTTGCATCTATAGCTCCAACCTCGGGCCACTTAACTACCATCATTAGTTATAGTCATTTATCGTCATCATGCCTAAGTTAACCTATCACACCATGCCCCGCTACATCAGAAACCCTGGTCCCTTGCATTAATACTCATCTCATTCAGTTGATGCTTCCTTCTTATCAACCATACCAAATATTTTCGAAGAAGGAGGTAGTACCTTGGATGACTCCCCACCTCAATAAGGGAATCCCCGGATGAAACTATGGGATTCATCATTACCCATTGATGTCATTGATCCTTTTGACATTCAAGTTCAAGTTAAAATTTCATGTCAAGATGGTATCGTACATTATAACCATTTCACCCTGTTAGAATTCGTTGAAGACCCGTGACTTGATAAGCATCTCTTTCAGCAATGCTCAAACTGGAAGGTCCCCAATAGTTAAAGACCCATGTATAAAATGAACACTTTTCCTAAAAAAAACATGCCATACCAAGATTATGCATGTGGGTACCATATTCAACCTTCTTTCATAGAAAAAACGCCCATGAGGGCATCAGAAACCATCGTCATCAACGAGCAGTAGGTCATTACCAAAAAGTGACATAAACAAAACCTCTATTTGTCAGATAAGCTTAACTAGTCAAAAAATCACAAGTATGGGACATGCCCGCCTTGTAGAAATATTTTAATCATTCTATCTCTTGTAGGTTTCCAACAAAGCACAATATCTTTTTTACTCATGGCAAGGGGTCTCCAACCTTAGTTCTCAAGCAAGTTACTCTCTCTCTCTCTCTCTTTCAAAAGGACTACAAAGAAAAAGAAACTATAATGTATTTAGGCTATACAGTTCTTCCTAGACCTCATACATTAGGGGGAAATTGTTAACGCAGGAAAATTTTATAGGAAGAAGAAATTAGAAAATTTCAAGCAGAAGGTACACATAAATATTTATAGGGAAGAAATACATTAGAGGAGCTAAAAAATTAAGTTTTCCTAATATCAACATGCAAACTTTTTGGACCGCAGACAGGAAGCACTCGCTCTGAGTGCGCATTGTGACTTTTCCTTTGATATCCATGTAGCACGCAACTATCCCTCAATTAGCCACGCGGTCCTAAGGATGCGGAATGTCACCATCCAAGTTCACTTGGCACACTTGGAGAAAAATATTCTCACTCAATCTAACTAAGTACAGTCGCCTTTGAACCACCTTCAGGATTTAGTGTAGCACACAACCCCACTCTTGTGTCACCATCCATATTGGACCAAAGAGGGAGGGAAAATTTGAAATTGGTCTATAAAATCCAACCATGGGAAGAGAATTGGGAGACACATTGTTATGTTGGCCAAATTTCTCATCAGTAAACTTGCTTGTGTTGTCCAACAACAAGAGGATAGGAAGGATTCATTTGTTGGCCACCCAACACCTCAATCCAAGAGAGTATAGTTCACCATGTGTCCTTCGATCTACCATCCTTTGAGAGGGAAGAGAGGCTTGCTGAACACTTTAGGTGAAGAGACCCCATTGTCTTGGATATTGGAGCTCCGTAGCTCAATGGATCCACTACAAGAGATTTAGCATTCTATCTTCTACTAATACCAACACCTAATAAATGGAGAAATCTCTCCATTGTTGAGTTATTAGTGTGTTTGCTCTATTGAGCATGTTTCTGGTGCATGTTGCTTTGTTTCTTGTTTCATTGTTTATGTAGCATGTTATGTTTCCATTTAACTTAGCTTATTACAAGTTGAACTTATTCCACCAACATTTGACAAACCACTTTAACCTGTGACTTGCTTGTAGGTAAGCAACCTCCCTACTAAGTAAAGTGTATTTTGTCCGCCCATGCGCCAAATACACTACCACAATGATGATGATGATGATGATGAACGTCTGCTAAGACCAATGCGACCTATCGGACCTCAACAAAGGAAAAATAACCTAAGTTTGATTCTTCAAAATCTTATTTCTATGATAAAAGAGGATGGAAATAAGCACTCCATAATCACTATAGGTGGGTTGGATTAATAGGTAAAGAATATTGAAAGTGTGGCATATGTTATGGAATTGAGAGAGGGTATGAGTAAGAGATGGACAGAATAAAAGGAAGTTCTTTTCATCTTCCACTTACTTAGTAGCACAAATATGACAGATTCTATCATTCCAGGGAGTCTTGCAAATAAACCACAGCCCAGTCTCACTCCGAAGCTTATGAGAAATAGTTCATATCCTAGAGATGTTCATTTTTTTCTTAGTGCTAGTCAACATAGAGACATAATTCTATTTATCAAGGGTGGGGTTGATCACCTTATTATAGTATCTTTGCTTCCTCTTACCCTCTAGCTCTTGATCCTCCCACAACTTGTCCTTAAACTTGGAGGTAATAGTATTTTTAACACTATCTTTACGTTCCATACTGAGCTCCTTTTTGATTCCCCAATGGTTGAGGTAGGATTGGGAATTCTTATGCCACCCACACCTGGGCGAAGGTGGGGGTTTTGGCTATACTTAGAAGAAATTTTTTGGATCCTTTTGGATGCCATGCTGTAAGGCTTCTTCTTATACATCAGATTTCTAAACATAGTCATACTTTCAATGGGGGACAGACCAACTTCGATCAAAGGGATAGGATAAGGAGTATTTCCCTTGATTTGAAGGTTGTAGGTTACGAATTTCTTTTGAATCATCTCAATATTCCTCCAAGACTCTATGGATATACTGCAGCCCCAAAATTCGCATCTCTATAAGACAAAAATGGTGACAAGAGTCTTAAAGAGGAACCTTTTTTTACTCCAAATGTAAATATCGACAGACTTACAATTGTTTTCAAGATCATAATAAGCTTTCCAACCTCCAATAATCCTTTTCTCGATGCTATAATTCTAGTCAAATTTATGAGGGAAGTCAATGCCCAAATATTTATAAGAATAAATATTCTATAATAATTGGTTATTATACACGAAAATACCATGGGTGATCTTTCTTTATTTAATGATCATGACTTTAGTCTTGTCGCTATTAATTGTCATATCCATAGTGGAACAATAGAAATGAAGAATTTTATGTTGCATGTCAAGGTCATCATGGGTTTTGGCAAGAAGAATGATATCATCGGCATAAAGGAGATGATTAATGAGAACTCCAACAAGCTCAATTCCCTTGCATCCCATAATTTCGAGACACTTCTCTAGCTTTTGATGTATATTCCAAAAAGGGTAGGGGATAGGGGACACCCTTTCTTAACATCAATATTTTATTTAATGTTGTTATACCACCCCTCGTTGGTCTTGATATTGGGAGTGATGGTCTCATAGATACAGATCACCAGAATCATCGGGTCAGGAGGGACCATGATTACTTTAAGTCTCTCCCAAATTTTATCTTGAGGAACAATGTCGAAATCTTTTCTAAATTCCACAAAAAACAAAAGTGATCGTCTTTACTATTGTGAATTTCTTCCATAATGATTCTAAGAGCGACAAGATGGTCAATAGTCAAGTGATGTCTCCTAATACCAACTTGTCCTTTAGCTTTTTTACCTTGACTTTCAATCCAAAGGCTAAGATTATTTTCCAAAATGAGCCCATAAATCTTGGCTAGGATGTGGCTAATCATAATGGTATTGTATTTAGATGGTACCCTTTTGTCCCCATTTTTAAATATAGGAATAATAAGGCTTTTCATCCAAAGCTAAGGGAATCTGTGTGTTATAGCCAAATTGATAAGCTTGTGGAGATGAGGAATGAGGATATATGTTCCCATTTTAAGGATCTCGGCTTAGTAACCTTCAGTATCTGTAGCTTTCCCATTATCGAGCTTATTAATACTAGACTCAACATCATCCACAAAGAATGCATCCTCCTTAATAGAAGGGTTTTGGGTGGTTCCCATAGTGTCTACATAGTCCTAAAACTTCTTGAGATAGTTGTCCTAGTTTTCTAATGGGATAGAATTATTATCTTTGTTTTTATGAACAAGAATATTCCACCAAAATGTTCTGGGTGCGAATTTAGAAAGGTGGAGCAGATAGTCCTTCCTTTTATTGATATATGACCTTTTCTTCCTCTTGATGATATTTTTGTATATATTGACATTATAGAGCTTAATTATTTCATTAGGAGCATCTTTGATTGCTATCCTGGCAATCTTACAATATTTTTCATACCATGAATTGGAATTTCTATTAGTCTGCTTAAACGAAGTATCATTAGAGAACTTGCTAATTGTATTGAAAAGGATAGTAGTGAAATGGTAATAACTTTGATCAATGTTATCATTATAAGTCATGGAGCCTAAATCCATCTCTAAATCCTTTAAGAAGAGGTTGAATTTACTTCTATTGAAAAGAATGTGTCTTTTCTTTGATTGGTATCCTTCATGCGGGTGGTATGCATAGGAATATTGATGGATGGAGACAGAGGTCTGTGGTTAGATTCAGGCTCAAATTCATTAAGTAGCTCAAATTTTGTAATACGGTTTAGGAGGAGGGTATTAGAAATAATATATTCCATGACACTTCTGCCTAGCCCATGGAGACATGTCATCTAATCAGAGAGGGGCCATTTGGTAATACCATTACAAATGATTAGGTCCCGAGAAGTACAAAGTTTGAGGAGTTCAATGACGAATAAGTTCTCAGTAGTGTCTTTATATTTTCCCTAGAATTTATTAGCTAAGTTAATATCTTCATCAAGCCACAAGGGGTCAACGTTATATTTATTACTTAACGTAATGACTTGGTTAGCTGCGGTTCTAGCATTAAAATCATCCAGAAAAAGGATATTACCTTCATTTCTTAGGTTAAGATATATTTTTCTAAAGTATTGAAAGGAAAATTCTTATCTAGGTTGTTCTTCTTATAGGATGTTGAGTTGATAGGAGAAAAATAGAAAATTGCGAGAAATATCCTATTAGTGGTAGAATCAAATATTTTGATCCAAATGTATTGATTAAAGGGGTCGATTTTATGAATTCGGATGTGAGGGGAAACGTCATTTGTTATATATTAGGCTATGCCACCAAAACCCCTCCAAGAGGATTACTTATTCCAAGAATAACAGAGAGTGAAACCATCAAGGTGAGGGACCATAGATTCATCATTCTCCCAAGTTTCAACTAAGTGAATAAGATCAATATCACTTGGGATCCAACTTTAACAGATAACCTTTACACCATGGAAAGCCATAACAGTTCCAAAATAGGATCAAGAGTGATGCAAATCCCTATTTATCACTCATGCCTGAGACTTTATCTCTAATAATAGCTTTTCTATTGCTAATAATTTCCCATTTCCCTACCTTTCTTGCCTCCTTGACCTTTTGGAATTATTTCCTAGGTCCAGCTTGGTCTTCTGGAATGAGATCTTCATTTATAAAGATTCTTGTTCCTTTTAGGCTTGGGGATTTCCTGAGTATTTCCAATTTATGTTCATTACAACTGAACTTTACAAAAATGAGTCTGTGTTTATGCTCAAGTATCTTTCCGACCCTTGTTGCTTCCGTGACATAAGTTGTTTCAATTTGATATTTTATGTTGAATTATTATTTAACTATTTCTAATGCGTTTTCATTGTTTTGTTCTTCTATACCTGCAATTATAATATTTAAGGATTGTTTGTGGTGCTCATGGTCGAGTACAATTAGTTTATTAATTTCCACTTCAGTGGGTTTAATATCTAAGTTATTTTCCGTGTTATTTAGGATCGATTTATTATGAAGGTATTCTTTTATATTTTTAATCTCGATTTTCAAGGTGTCATTTTCTTCAACCATTGCTTGTTTACTATGTTCTATTTCTTGAATTTTAACTTTCATTTATTGAGTTCAATTTTGAGTGTGATTATTTTATTTTATAAATATTTGTGGTTGTTTTCAAGTATTGTAGTTAGTTCTAGTTTAAAATGGTTTTCTCTTTCTTCTCTTCTTCTTTCTAAAGATTCAATGTACTCATAGAGACTCTCTAAGGTAATTTTACTTGGTCTGCCTTTTCTAGATGGGGGCTTAGAAATATGAGGGGAAGTATTCATAGTGTAATAAAACAAAAATTAACAATAGGGGGATAAGTGGGAACGTTTGCACCTGTAAGGTAGAGTTCCAATGATGGCGTAGATAATCACCTCAACAGAGTCTGCAGAGAAGAGATGGACACGAAATTTCTCATAACAGACCCACATTTTCACCGCAAACCTGCGGCCGCACCACAGAGTTGAAGAGGACCGATAATCCAATCATCGAAGTCTTCTACATATTTGAATCTTATTAGTAATCCAACATCGATTCATGCATGAATTTTCTCCACAAATTTTCCTTAGATTGGCTTTCAAAGGAGGCAAAATAGAAATTACCAAGCCTTAGATTTGTGTTCAAAAGTGGCTGAATAGAAATCACTGATATCTGAAACAACTGAGCTGCAGAGAAATCACCGAGCTGCAGAGATATTAATGAATAATATGAATTATTAAATATCAAGAAAGTGGAGCCAACATCAGTTACAAACATGAAAAAATAATTTCGATTACTCATCCTCATTCTACAACAATTTCATTATGCACGAGCTCTACGCAAACCTTCATGATGCCTTGAAACACACATAGACAACACCAACCAAACAAAATTAATAACTACTACATCAAGGAATTGTTCTTATGCTGGTAGGGATCTTGACAATTTGAACCACCTCGAAGAAATAACCGAGCCGTAGAGAAATCACCGAAGAAATTGTTGGAATTAACTCCCAACTATCACCATGAATAAGCAATGGAAGCAACCCACACTTCATCAATTTTGTAGCAGAGAAGGATAAGCACAGATCCATAGAGTTGAAGGCGTTTTCACGCAACCACAACAAATCAAGTACCATGGCCATCCTCTGCATTTATTTCTTTGAACCACCACATTTAAATTACCTTACCCATAGAGCGCAATCAAAATGTTTTTGTTTAACCCTTAAGCCATCCACTGTAAGTTATTCTACCGCCGATGCGATATCGAAGGGACCCACCGTGAAATCCTTTTTTATTCCACCATTTCCTTCGTTATCTGATTACTGCACTTACCAGTGTTTACCAAACCGTAGTGTGAAATTTGAAACATTTAATGCTTACCTTTTAAGCCACTACTATGAACCGTGTGATGTTGCGATGCAATATCGCATCACACGTCATAACCGCAATCCTTTACGCTTTCCACCAAACTGCCCAAAACATAATTTATTTAACTTGCAATGCAATCGTGCCATCTCACATCGCAATCACAACATCTAAACCTTACTTTCTGTCGTCCGCAAGTTATATTGTTTGTTTTTTGATGTGATATCATAGCAGCACATCGCAATCGCACAAATTTAAGTTCTCCTATAAAGCGCCCACAAGTTAAAAGTTGATATCGTCAAAATACAATAAGGGCGCGGATGCGATGAGGACTCAAAGCTGAAACATATAAAATTTGAAGTCTTCCCTTTTGAGTTTTGAACATGTTTTGTATGTGTTTTATGTATGAACTGAAATGCAGTATGTGTGCCTTTTGAATGAATAAATGGGTCATTTGATAGGAGAAGGGCGACTAGTTTTTGAACGTTTTTTCAACAATTGAATTGCATTAGAATTAGGTTTTATAGGATTTGGCCATTTTTTATAAGAAATGTATTTTTTCATTTTTTTCAGTGAAGGAATAGAAACATAAGTTCTTTCCTCTCATGTTTAATCACTGTCTATCTGTGTATTTGTTATTTTCGCATTATTGTGCATTGTCTGCATTATGGGGGAAGCATCCCTGTGTTATTGATTTCATTCAATATTTCCTACATGGTATTAGAGCAGGTCTAGGCTCTCAGTCAAAGCAGTTTTTACTGAAGAAGCTGTAATATTGTTTTTTTGTAGAAGCAGAAGTCTCGAATAGTGAGAAAGATTTTACAGAAGTGAGAATATTTTTTTTAAACAGTTAGAATGGTAGCAATAGGCACAATCCTGAAAAATCCAAAATTACCACAGTTCAATGGTAAAAACTGTGATTATTGGGCCATTACAATGAGGGCCCTGTTTTCTTCACAAGATATATGGGAGCTGGTGGAAAATGGCTTTCTAGAACCAGCAGATGCAACAGTGCTTAATGCTTTGACAACAACATAAAGAGACTTGTTGAAAGATAATAGGAAGAAGGACTCCAAAGCCCTCTTCTATATCTTCCAAGCAGTACATGAGAGTATTTTCCCAAGGGTTTCAGCAGCAACAAAGTCCAAGGAGGTATGAGATATTCTCAAGACATCCTATCAAGGCACGGAGAAGGTGAAGACAAAAAAATTACAAATGCCGAAGAGAGATTTTGAAACTCTCTGTATGAAAGAGTCTGATAAAATAGACTCATTCTTCACACATGTGATTGGGTTGGTTACCCAGATAAGGTCTCATGGAGAGACACTTGAGGAAAGAAGAAAAATGGAGAAAATTCTAAGAATTCTACCATCAATATTTTATGCCATAGAAGTGGTAATAGAAGAGACAAAGGATCTCTCATAATTTTCAGTGAATGAACTTTATGCATCCCTGATGTCTCATGAACATAGAATGAAAAAAACAATGAACTCCTCATTGGAGCATGCTTTCAAGAAACAAATGTCTTTTGGTTGAGGTAGAGGTTGAGGAATATCAAACTACCGAGGAAGAGGAAGAAGCCCGCAAAGAGGTGGAAGAAACAACCTTGCAAGCACAAGTGGAAGGGGCAACAACCAAAACTCAAACGAAGGCTCAAGCCAAAATCAAGCACAAGGACAGAGGTATGATAAATCTCAAGTCCAATTTCATTATTGTAAAAAGTATGGGAATTATGCAAATGAATGTAGAAAGAAACAAAATGACATGTGTAATAGAAAAAATGTAGATTTTACAAGAGAAAATCAAAACCAGAGTAATATGCTTCTAACTTGTAATGTAGCACAAGAAAAACAAGAATATGTATGGTTTTTAGACTCAGGTTGTAGTAACGATATGATTGGAAACATAGCAATGTTTTCCAATCTAGATGAGAATGTGACATCTTAAGTGACAATGGGGACTAATTAAAGTCTTTGTCATGGGGAAGGAAGAGTATCAATACTGGAAAGGAAGGGAGAAAATAAGTTTGTGCGAGATGTCTATTATGTACCTGGCCTAAAATGTAACCTTCTAAGCATTGGATAGCTCATGAATAAGGGCTACAATGTGTTTTTTAATAATGATGCATGCACAATCATGGACATACCTCCAAGTAAAAGGGTCATTACAGAAGGGCAAATGACAAGCAATAAGATGTTTCCTCTCAAGATCAAAACATACTTGAAGGAAGGACGCAATGTAGTAATTTTAACACAAGAAGTGTTTCAAGAAGAAGTGAAAGATGAAAACTGGTTGTGGCACTTGAGATTTGGACATCTCAATTTCATAGGTTTAAAATTTTTGCATAGAAAAGTAATGGTAAAGGGATTACCACTCATAGAGAAACCAAAAAACCTATATGAAAGCTACATCTTGGGAAAAAAATATAGAGAATATTTTCCAGCAGGAAAGAGTATAAGGGAAAAAGTACCCTTGGATATTGTCCACTCATATTTGTGTGGACCAATGCAAATGCCATATTTAGCTGGCAGTCATTATGTCGTGACATTTATAGATGATTATACATGAAAGACATGGGTTTAATTTCTGAAACAGAAGAGTGAAGTGTTTGAACAGTTCTACCACTTCAAAGCTCTTGTTGAGAAGAAAAGTGGGCACTACATAAAAGTGTTGAGAACTGACAGAGCAGGAGAGTATATCTCCAAAGACTTCCTATGTTTCTGCAGGGAGCATGACATACACAAGTAGTTTACCACAAGGTATACACCACAGCAAAACAATGTTTCAGAAAGAAAGAATAGGACCATCATGGACATGGTCAGAATTATGTTGAAGGTGTTATCACTCCACCAGATTCCCAAGGCTGAAGGAAGGAACCCAAATAGAGGTAATCATAAGCCAAGCTTTTGACTTGGTATCTAGCCCTATCAAGTCAGAGAGGGATCTCTCCACAAAAATCACAGCCAAGAGGGCTAGATGAAAAAATTTTATGCTAGCTATGAAATTTAGGGTTTTGTTTTGTTTTTATTTAGGTTGGGCTCACTGAAAGAGGATTAGTTCAAGGGGACTAGTTAGGTTAAATGATATGGAATTTTAGTCCATTCGATGGGGCAAGGTAGGTAGAAGGCTCAACACTTGAAGGTGATTTGGTGAGATGGTGATCTGAAAGTGGGTAAACAAGATATTTCTAATTCGTGACAGAAATGTGAGTAGGTAAGAACAATAACTAAATAAATGGTTTGTATGTTAATCAAACTACTTAAAACAGAGTGTTTGAAATATAAGTCGTTAATTTTAATGTTAAAGTTCAAAACTTAAGCATCATGCATAACATCAAAATATAATGACTGCAATGATTAGTGACGGATTTCGTCCCTCCTGGACTACGACTTTAGGTTTGCTTCAAAGTTGTACGATTGTTATATTAGGAAAGCCGAGAGAAAAGGTTACATTGACTTGCCAGCTGATCAGCTCCTAACAACACTACTGACAATGTGGAAAGAGATTCTCTAAACGGGCTTTTCAAAGACTGATTCTTTTCTTGAGAAGGCCCTTATATGACCAAGAAAATTTAGTGATGGTCAACACACTCTATCTGGTGAATTGAAGAAATTGGACCTCTGCACACTTGTATATGGACTAAGTTTGATGTTTTATGTTGAACTCGATGCTCTGCAACGATCTTCAAATCTGATTGTATGCAAGAAATGGTGCTCTCCACCCCCACAATTTCCTGCAAAAATAAAAATCTTTACAATGTGCTTAGAAGCACCTCCAATGCTCCTCAAATGAACTCTCTTTAATTCTTCTCTCGATACCTCCTCCTTCCTTCTTCAAAACATCTTCATGTCTTTAAATAGGATGAGAGAAAATGCCATTAAACCTATCCATTCCCACATTTATATCTTCATACATCGAAGACAAAGGTTCATTAGGTTTAATTTGAATGCCACATTTAGATAAGGAATTAATGAGTAATATTCTTTCAAAACCTATTTTAAACCTTACAAAGATCTTGATGGCTTTCTCGAGATCATCGAAGCCATATTTAGATTTAAGTTGAGCAACTAAAGGTTTTGATGTCCTTGGGTTTAATGACACTTAGTCCTTAGGTATAAGGTATTAATTAACCTTAGCGCCTTTTAATATGTCAAAACCCATAAATAAACTTTATAATAAAGTTTAAACCCCAACGGTTAGGAGAACAGTGAAGATCCCGACGGTTTTGGCATGTGACAACTTTTTGAAAGGTGCTACATCGACGGTCGATCCGGATGGTTGCAGTTTGTACTAGCGGATAGTTTTCACATGTGATAAGCTTAATCATCAATGGTCATGGTTGGGTAGACGACGCAGTTAGTTGGTAGTTTGATGCCACTATTTAACTCCGTTCACATGTGGATGGTTCCGCTACGGTCTCTTTGCGTGGTTATCTCGCTGTGGTATTCAACAACTAACACCTCTCACATGTCTTGAATTCTCGACGCGGTTTTGCAGCCACGGTTACATTACCTCTGCTCACATGGTAGCAGTTAGTATTTTCTGACATGGTTTAGCTGCTGTCAAAACATTTACAATTTGTAATGTTTTTTAATGTTTTAAAATTCCGAAAGCCATAGTTTTCATACTATGCTCCTTAGGTTCTAGACTTAGGTTAAGATTTAGAACTATGAATTATGCTTTAGTTTTTTAAACATAACCTTTTGGTGCTATACTAAGGAATTTTAGGATTTAGTCTTTAACAACATGTTTTTAAGACTAATCACCAACATTTTCTCCTAGAACTATCACTTTAGCTTAGACTCCTAATACTAATGTTTAGACTTAGGATTTTATTTATCCTTAGGTATTTTACATAGATTTAGCACTTTACAACTTTTCACCATGACTATGCTCTTTAATGTTTTAATGTGACAAGTCGACACAACTCAACATGATGAATTTCTACATGACGACATTTTGGACTACAATTCATGAAGAGAAATAACATTGGTGAATATTGTCAAAGTCACTAACGTTGATGTCGATGCTAACGAAGAACATGTTGAACTAAATTCCTGCACATAACAAGAATGTTGCATGTGACCATCTTGGTCATTTACCAATTTGACAAGATCCTACTGATGAGATGAGTCGATGAACCTTTGCTCATAATACCTTCTTGGTCGATGCAATTTTGACACAACCTGCTTATTACAAAATTCGATGACTAATTACTTATAAAGACCATCTTGGCCATTTACCAATTTTACAAGATCTAGCTGATGACATGAGTCGATGAACCATTTCTCATAAGACCTTCTTAGTCGATGCAATTTTGACACAACCTGCTTATTACAAAAGTCGATGACTAATTACTTATAAAGAACATCTTGGTCATTTACCAATTTGAACATGAGTTGATGAACCATTTCTCATAAGACCTTCTTGGTCGATGCAATTTCGACACAACCTACTTATTACAAAATTCGATGACCAATTACTTATAAAGACCATCTTTTTCATTTACCAATTTGACAAGATCCTGCTGATGACATGAGTCTATGAACCATTACTCATAAGACCTTCTTGGCCGATGAAATTTCAACACAAAACTTCAATATCCAATTTGGATCACACCTTCCCATAGAAATAACTTTTTGTTCTCCAAAAATTTTTATTACATTTCATTTAAAATAACTCTAGATCCTAGTTACAGACTCAGCTAGATCTAGATAACTTTTACAAACTCTTTTTAGACATATGGCATATAGTATGCCCAATTCAATTTGGCAGTCGTATGTTCCCGAGAAGGTGAATTGGATGGCTCTTGTTCTGCTGATGTCAATGCTGTTTCTTGTGGTATAATTGGACAGTTTCTCTTAGCATGCCCTGACAATTGTCAATGCTAACAAATTCTCTATTTGGCATTTGTACTTGTTTCCTTTGAATTTCCTGAATGTTGTTCATATCCAGTGGATTCATTGTTAGATCAAATTAAGTTTGTACCTGAACGTTTCTTCACTTGTAGTGTTTCATAATCTTCTTGTGGTTGGCTCCTACTAGCTCCAACTTTCTTGCTGTAGGCTCTCTGCTTCCAGCAATTTTCTACACAATGCCATGAATTTCCACAAAATGTGCATGCATTTATTCTTTTAACACTTTCTACAACCCATTTTTGATAAAAGAAATCACTTTCACAATGACTACTAGAAGATTGTTTTTTGTTTACCTTTCTTGTCCTATAGCTTCTTTGGCATAATCTCAGGATTAAGAGACCAACATTGACTCGAAATGTGGCCCATATTTTCACAATAGTCACACTACATTAAACCACATCCTAGGCCTTGATACTTAGGTATTTCTTGTACAGTTATTGGTAGAAGTCTTCCTTCACTATTATTACCAAGGCCCTCTCCTTCTTGATATCCCATGGCCTTCATCATGGACAAAACTTTTCTTTTGGAATTTTCACTTTGCTTCTGGCTAGAAACTTCCTCTAAGTCTGAATCACTTTTTGGTGATACTAATATGTTGGGAGTTTCCTCAGCAGGTGAGGAAAAGGTTTTGATGGCCTCTCTTGTTGAGTTTGGAGTTGATGAGAGAGAAGAACTATCTTCATCCTCATGATGAAGAGATAGGGTTGGCTTCTTTCTGTTAGTAGCTGCACCTTATACTAGAGGACTATTTCCTCTTTTTTTCTTTTGCAAGACTTCTATTTCCAACTGCAATATCTACTTGTCACTTTCTAGAGCTTGCACCATCCTTCGTAGAGTAGTGTTTTCATACTGAAATTATTGATTGAACTCCTCGAGTTCTTTGAACCAAAGTTGTTCTTTTGATTTCTTTCCCATTTCTGCACCTGAAAAGAGCTAGTATTCTCTGATACCAAAATATGATCTGAAAGTAGGTAAACAAGATCTTTCTAACTCTTGATAGAAATGTGAGTAGGTAAGAAGAATAACTGAATCAATGGTTTGTATGTTAATCAAATTGCTTAAAATAGAGTGTTTGAAATATAAGTCGTTAATTTTAATGTTCAAGTTCAAAACCCAAGCATCATGCATAACATCAAAATATAATGATTGCAAGTCCCTCCTGGACTATGTCTCCGGATTCGCTTCAAAGGTGCGTGACCATTATATTATGAAAGCCGAGAGAAAAGGTTACATTGACTTGTCAGCTTCTCAACGCATAACAACACTACTGACAATGTGGAAGGAAATTCTCTGAATTGGATTTTCAAAGACTGACTCTTTTCTTAAGAAGGTGCTCAGATGACCAAGAAAGGCTAGTGATGGTCAACACACTCTGTCTGGTGAATTGAAGAAATTGGACCTCTTCACACTTGTAGATGGACTGAGTTTGATGTTTTGATGTTGAACTCAGTGCTCTGCAACGATCTTCAAATCTAATTGTATGCAAGAATTGGTGCTCTTCTCCTCCACAATTTCCTACAAAAATATAACTCTCTACAATGTGCTTAGAAGCACCTCCAATGCTCCTCAAAAGCACTCTCTTTAATTCTTCACTCGAGACCTCCTCCTTCCTTCTTCAAAAAATCTTCATGTTTTTAAATAGGATGAGAGAAAATGACATTAAACCTATCCATTCCCACATTTATATCTTCATACATTGAAGAAAAAGGTTCATTAGGTTTAATTTGAATGCCACACTTAGATAAGGAATTAATGAGTAATATCCTTTAAAAACCTATTTTAAACCTTGCACAGATCTTGATGGATTTCTCGAGATAATCGAAGCCATATTTAGATTTAAGTTGAGAAACTAAAGGTTTTGTTGTCCTCGGGTTAATGACACTTACTCCTTAGGGATAAGGTATTAATTAACCTTAGCACCTTTTAATATGTCAAAACCCATAAATAAAGTTTATAATAAATTTTAAACCCCGACGGCTAGGAGAACAGTCTGGATCCCGATGGTTTTGGCTTGTGACAACTTTTCGGAAGGCGGCTACATCAATGGTCAATCCAGACAGTTGCAGTTTTCACTAGCGAATAATCTTCCCATGTGATAATCTTAATCACTGGCGATCACGGTTGGGTAGACAACGCGGTTAGTTGGTAGTTTGATACCACTGTTTAACTCCATTCACATGTGGATGGTTTTGCTCCAGTCTCTTTGCGTGGTTATCTTGCTGTGGCCTTCAACAACTAACACTGCTCACAGGTCTTGAATTCCTGACGTGGTTTTGCAGTCACGGTTACAGTTTACATCTCCGCCTATGGTTACATTACCTCTGCTCACATGGTAGCAATTAGTATTTTCCGATGCGGTTTAGCTGTTATCAAAAAATTTACAATTTGTAATGTTTTTTAATGTTTTAAAATGTTGAAAGCCATAGTTTTCATACTATGCTCAGGTTCTAGACTTAGGTTAAGCTTTAGAACTAGGACTTAGGCTTTAGGTTTTTAAACATAACCTTTTGGTTCTATACTTAGGCATTTTAGGATTTAGTCTTTAACTCCTATGACTTAGTATGTTAGTGTCAGTTTTTTCATACTTCCATCAGTGATCAAATCTACTCTTTTTCATTTGCATAGTAGGAGTCCCATACCATAAATTTTCATCATTCCATTAGGTCATGGATTTATAGATGGTAGTGGTCTTTCATCAGTTTTCCCTCATGTGAAACTTGTTGATTCTCCTCTCTATGGTCTTCAGTCATGATTCACTTTCACTCCACAAATCATGTTATTAGGTCATAGGGTTGGTCTCATTAGGTTCTAGGGTCTCATCATGGTCAAATTAATGAGTCAAGTGTCAATAAGTATCAACAAGGTCATGAGGAGGTTAAATAAACTCAAAGGCACAGTATCTGGAAAAATCGAAGAGTTTTTCTATTAAGCTTAATGTAATTTTCACCTCAAAACATGTTTTGAGGTGAAAACATGACACTTTTCTTTTATTATCATTTCTTATGTAATTTTATGTTTTCATATGTAATAAGTTGGGCTTCAGAAGCTGCTATCTCTACATAGCCACCACCCTACT
Organism: Pinus albicaulis; assembly: GCA_034641835.2. Classification (NCBI taxonomy): domain Eukaryota; kingdom Viridiplantae; phylum Streptophyta; class Pinopsida; order Pinales; family Pinaceae; genus Pinus; species Pinus albicaulis. The sequence goes on along the minus strand of CM076580.1, from coordinate 1,764,744,257 downwards.
TTTAAAAGGTGTTTTCCATAGTATTTTCAGTGTAAAATCATGTTCTAAGTATGTTCATCAGAAGGAGCCCGGCCATAGCTTTTCAACGATATATTATACTCTCAAAACTGACTCCTGGATTGGAATATATGCCTAAGTGAATGAAAGCCCCCAAAAGCCTGACCTTACTCCTTTTCTCATTTGGTCCCTTAGACTTTACAACTTATGCCTTTTCATGTAATTTAAAATTTTTTCATTGTAATTCCCTTCTTCCGATCCGATCGCAAATCCCCTTCCTCCGATCCGATTGCACCATCGCATCGCATAGTCCCGATTGACCCACCCCCGATCACATATGGACCGTTGATCTTCTCACCGATCCGATGTCCCACATTCAATCGCAATCGCCCAATCGCATCGCAACTTCGCAGCATTCCCAACCTTTGTCCCCGCTCCCATGACTTCTTTCGATGCGATTGACTCCCGCCTATGCGCTCCCCCGATTGCATCTCCATCGTTGATCCGCCCTTCCGATCATATGGCTCGCAAATTCATCTCACCATCGCAATCAGCATTTCCCATAGCATCTTGCTCCCGCTCCACTCCTCCATCGATTTGCGATTGTGATCCCTCCCTGGGTCCCACATAAAATAATTCCTCTATTTTTAAAAGAAAATAGGCTTTTCCCTTTGTTAAACCATTTTTTCCATTTTGTCTTATAAGGACTTCCCCTCCATCGCACATTGCACATCGTGTTTTCTCCCCGCCATATGTATGACCACTTCCCCACTGCGATTTCTGATTTAAGATTGTGATTTCCCCATAAAACCCATTTCCCTTATGCATTATCACATCGCAAGTCTCCAATTGCATTGCTCCATTATGTGATACACCCCATCCCCTCTTCCAATTGTGATTTGTGATTGCGATTTGCGATCATGATTTCGGCCCACCATCCCTTTCCCTTCGCTCTTTTTCAATGAAAAATGGGTCTCTTCTTCATTAAATGGAAAATTTGATTTTTGTGGTTTCAAAGGCATTTTTCTTCGGCAATGGTTTTTTCTTCAAAAGGTAAAGGCCGAGAGCTAAATACAGACACAGAATCATTTCGGCTTCTTTAGCAACGATTAAAAAAGGATCTCTCAGACTTCTTCTTTTCATTCATTGGGTATGACAACAAATTTCTCCAGGCAGTCGAGTGTATTGCTCCTTCTTTTCAAGGGCATATTGTTGGTCTTTTCCTATATTCAGATTTTAGTTTCTGAGCTGTTGAAACAACCCCTCCTTCTGTGGATCTACTCCCCTCAAATTCTGTCTATTTAATGTAATTTCTGAGTCATTTGTACAGGGGAAAAAAGAAAAAAAGGTGGAATAAGTTGGAAATATTTCAGGACGCTCTGTGCTCCATTTGTAACAGTTTAGCAGGGAATTAATAAAGAAATGCAGCATTGATTTATGGGATCCCTGTGGTATGGATTTTAGCACTATTCTATCCTTTTTGATCATCTGTTAAATTGTTATGTTTTCCATTCATTAATTCATATTTCTAGTTGAATGTTTTCAAGATAGATAGGTAGAATCCATTGCATAATGTTCTGCCTTGGGAAATCATTCAATACTTTATGTTTTCTGTTGTTTGAAAAGGATCCATCTCCTATGCCCTTTTCAGCTTCTCACCAGTCTTACACATTCCGTCATTATTAAAACTAAGTTTTTAAAATCCTGCCTACCTTGCCCCATAAAATACCCTGTATCTCTGATTTAATTCCCTAGTTTCAAACTGCCCAACCTCATCTGTTCATACAACCCTGAAAAATTTATAAAAACATTCTGATTTTATTATACCTAGCCTAAAATCAATTTTCAGTTATACTTCATTGAATATTTTTCATGGAGAGAGCCCTCTCCTGACCTTGTAGGGCTAGCTACAAGGTTGAGCGTGGTTTTAGGTTACCCTGATTTGCCTTCTTTCAGCCTAAGGTTCAAATTAGGTGCTAACATTTCTGGCAACTCTGCTGGGGACTATTTAAAAGAAAATACTGATAACCCCAGTAATATCTTTCATATAAATTCTTGAACTCTGGATGATGAGGTTTAGAGTTTTCTATGCTGAAACAAAACATTGTAAAGTAGAAAATCAACCAGACTGGCTTCAAGGAGATACACAAGGGCCAACCCTGATCCAAATCCTCCCCCTGTGTTTGAAAATCCTAATCTCATCCCAAGAATAATCAGAAGACAAGAAGGTTTAGTAAGCCTTAGACCTATTTTCAGATCCCATACCTGGCCCAGTGAGTGGTTGTTTGTAGAAGACCTCTCTTTTGATGAGTGTTTTGAGCTTTCTTTGTTCAGAAATAAATTAGAAACTACACTTCATGACACAGTTTTAGATCCATAATTTCTTATAGATATCAAATTTCAAAGGGAAAACACATCAATTGATGATTATATTTTGAATTCCCCACAGACATTTATCACTGTAACCAATATCCCTGAGCTTTCAGAGTTATCAGAAACAACATCTCCTATCCTTAATTCAACAAAATTCCCATTAGTTTCAGAAGTCAATTCTCATCTTTTGACTCCTCCATCGACACCTCCCTTGAATCGTAGTAGCACAAACGTTGTTGTAAATCCACCTCGAATCATGGCTGCCCAGTATGCACCCCTAGTTTTTCCTCAGAATCTGAATGATATGCCTGCTGATTACCAAAGTAAAATACCTTTATTTGATGCCACTCAAAGCATCATAGCCTAGCAACATGTTGATAAGATGAATGACTTATTTGACATTCATGAGGTAGAGGTAGAAAATGTGACCACGAGATTTTTTGTTCAAAGCTTTGGAAGTGAAGTTCGAAAATGGTTCAGAGCCTTACCAGCAGCTTCTATCCAAAATTTGCAGGAGCTACATAGAAAATTCTTAGACCGGTGGGAGGTAAAGAAAAACCCACTCCAAATCTTGTCTGAATATGAAAATATTAAAAGGAACATGGGTGAAAGTGTACAAGATTATTGTGTGAGATTTAATGTTGTGTATAATGCTATTCCGGCCAACCTAAAACCTCCCATGGGGTTAGCTTTGCTCAAGTTTCCAGATGGTTTCGATGCTGATATGGCATATCAGCTATGAGAACAAGATCCTACCACACTTGAAGACATGCAAAAAATAGCTGGGAGCGTATAAGAAAATTTGTTGGCCAGAAGAGCGCAGATAAGAGCCGAAAAGAGGGTGACTGTGAAAGAAGAAGCATCTCCTTCAGACAGTAAGATGGACACTTTGATCCGAACAGTGGAGAAAATGGTTGATTGGTTGACTATTTCAGATAGACCTAAAGCACAAATTAGGAATCCAAATTTCAGAGGACAGCAATAGCCCCAATTCCAAATTAAGCAAAGGGAACATAAAGCGTAGGACCAAGCAACGCAACAGCAGTAGATCAGAACTCCTTTGCAACAAAATTATGTTCAGGGAACGAAGACAGATGATGATGATGATCCAATAGTTGAAGCTAACCATTTTTTCACTGCTGATGGTGCACCCATCTTTCTCACAAAAGATGAAGAGTATATAGTGATTCCAGACACTCGAAGGGATGAAGATTTCATATTGGAAAATGATGTAGCGATAGAGGAAGAGTCCGATGATTATCAACGAGGATATATGAATGCTTTTTCAGCGCAACACAAGTAGTATTCTTTCAGGAGCAGAGATGTGCCAATCAATCCCATTCAGAAAAGGAAAGAGCTACAATCAAAAAATGACTCTTCAAATACTCAAAGGAAAGGGAAAGAGCTTGCGGATCCCTCTCCCAGCAAGGCATCCTCAGTGATTGATGTAGGAAAACCCTACAAAACCCATAATCTCTCCCATGCTATGCATATAAAAATGCATCCAAATAGTTTCCCAAATAAAACTTCAATGTCTGGGCAAATTCACACACCATCATTCAGGGAAGCTTCATCTTAACAATCATTACACTATGATTATCAACTCATACAACCAATTCTCATAAGCGGAAGCTCTTCAAACATATGGTTCAAAAACCACAAACCCAACGATATACTTTTCCAAACTTCAAATAGCATTAAAAACCCTTATAAAAGGCCTTAACCAACAACTAGTTTCATTTCTTAAATTCTAGGATTTTATGATTAAAACCCCAACGCTTATCATGGCATGAGAATGGTTCAATAATACTTACAACCCACATATCCGCCACACTATTTATGGATTCAAAACATAATGAAAATCCCCTTCATTCTTATTCGAATTAACATTCGAATTTTACACCTTAACCCCAAGTTGAAGATCCGACCTTCACTTATGGACTCTGAAATATTTAATTGAATTTTATGTTTAAACCTAATATATATAACAATTATCATGGTTTTATTAATAGTTTCATGCGCCTTTCATTCCATTCCCAGGTTAGAATCAATTCAAATGCCAAAACGCTATAATAAACTCTCGACCATTATTTACCAATTCCAAAGTAAATACGCCCAGCTCCCTTTTAATTCATATTCATATGAAATTACCACTGCATATCCACCTCCTCCGACGACCTTCACGTCCTAACTTGAGCGTTGGTTAAATTACCTTCTCAGTCATCTTCCACGAACGCTTTATCTTCCGTTCTGCTCTCCGTTAACGCTTTCCATCGTTGCACAAATTTTCTCTCAAATTGCCACGCTATTCATTCAAACTCCATCGCATTTTTGTTTGGAGTTTTGACCCGGATTGACATCGACCAGGACTTCACAGAGTTTGGTTCAGTTCCACCGCTATATATTATACAATTCCTCCCTTGATTTCTGGTGTGGGGATTTTAACAAAAATTAACATCGATTTATGTAAATCGATCTCTCTTCCTCATCCAAATTATCACCATCCGTCGAATTTTCTACTCAATACAACACCACTGCAAAAACATCATTCTGGCAATTAGATAATTATACCTTTTCATTAATTATCATTTCTGGAAATTAAAAAACTTCCTCTGCGTTAAGACTTGACCCATCGAATGGATTAAACCCCTCGCACCGTTTCAAGGTCCGAGCAACCATCTGCAATTATAATGATATTAAATCGACTTCAAATAATGTCAGTCAAACCAGTCAATGCACATATCACTCTTGAGAATTCGATCTTTGCCAGGATTCAAATTGAAATAAATTCCACGCACGTTGCTTTGGTTAACCCACGATTTCAACAGGCCTTCAATTTATGATTGATGGCTTTCGAATTGCCATTTAAACTCTTGGAAATTTCTACTTGGCATTTTCATTTCAAATGTGTGCTTTCTCTAACATCTGCAACCTTCAAAACATAAAGTTGATGTTTAGATAACATCGATCCTTCTCTCATATGCAGAGCTTCTTCTATTACAAAGTTCATCATATGAATAAATTCAGAATTCAAACATCTTCCTACCAAGCTCGACTAAGAATATATATATATGTCACACAAAATTTTCAAAACAAATTCCTCATTGATATAATCAAATGCAATCAATACAAAAACCCTCTTGGTCCATGGCCAGATATTCAAATCAATGGCCCTTTTACAAAAGCACGTAGCCTTGCAAACTTTTCTGTCCAAACCTCACCTCTAATCACTAAATTTTTTTTTGTCTATTTGGCCTTTCAAGCTCATTAATTTATACAAATTGAATTGAACCAATTTAGGTTCAAATCCCTTTAATCACTCAACAAAGTCCTAAAATATCTCAACACCCCTACAATCTAGATTTTATCCCTAAAATCTTGAAACTAAATCTAACTTAGGCTCATAATTAATTCTTAAATATCTAAAATCTAATTCCTCTCATGTTCTCCAAATCATTTGGGAACATTTACAAATCCTCACAATAATTAATTAAAAATATAATTTAATCACTCAAAAATCTCATAAAATTAATATTTTCTCAAAAACATGAGACCCCTAAGTTTAATAAAAATACAAAGTATTTTTCCAAGTCTAATGCTCCTGCATCAGACTTTCAAGGTTGAAAATGATCATGATCTCCTGATCATGCGTTTCAAATCTTTGTCCGCTTGGATCCCACACTTTGTTCTGTAACTCATCATCTATATCTGTTGTTTGCTGCTTTTCTCCAAGTCTCCATATCTTATGCTGCCTTGCTCCACTGGCTGCACTTTCACAATCTGTCTCTGTCTTCATTTTGTTGTTGTTGCTGCTTCTCTTCCTTACTGATGTCTTCCTATAGGACACTTTCATCATGATTCTTTTGATTATTTCAATTTCCTTGTCCAATAATTCTTCAGATTGCTGATTTCTTGCTACCTGCTGAGCTCTGGCTTGCTCAGTTCTTGCTTCTATACTTTCTTATGTTCTTACTCGCTCAGTTCTTACTCGTTCAGTTCTTACTGCCGCCCAATCATCCATGCCCTCTTGTCTTATACAACGGAAAACTTCTTCTCTACCTTCTCCTATCAGCAACTTACTGGACTGGTACATTGTGTACTCTCTTCTTCTATCTTCATCTCTTTGTATCTGCAATTCCCAATTCTGAATTTGAGATTTCTTTTCCTGCACTGAATTTTGACTATTCAACATCATTTCCAGCAACATAACTTCTTCTTCCCATGGATTTGAAATTTCCACAGAATTTTCTTCTTCCTTCATTTGACTGCTCAACTGAGTCAAATGTTCTTCAACACCTGCAATAACACTTGCATTCACAAAACACTTGTTAAAATAAAAATCATAAGGAATTAGTGCCTTTTCCTCCTTTGCTAGCATTTCAGTATGTTGTCCTGAATTTTCCTCCACTATCAGCACATCAGTATGTTGATTCTCTCATCCCAAAGAATTCTCTGAAGAACTCTCAAGACTGTCAACCAGTACTTCCTTCACACCATCTGTTTCCATGATGTCTTTCTTCTCTTGTTCACTGTATTGAACTCTTTCTTATACAATCTCTCTGTCATACTCTGAATTCTCCAACAAATATTCCAACAATGCAATTTCCTTGTGACATTGTTGAAGCATATCATCATCATGTACCATCCCTAAATTCACACACAAATATTCAGTTTGTATAGAAAAATGTTCAATAGTATCAACGGTTACTTCTCCTATCAGTGCTTCAAACTGCTTCTCTTTTTCAGCGTCCATAAGAACTTCCTCTTGTACTGTAAAAAATTCAAGTACAAACACAAAACTGCTTCCTTCTTCAGAGTATTCATCTTCTGAAAGATTATTTTCCATACTTGTGATAGCTTCACAAGATTGCGCATCCTCCTCAGCAAAACCTGTACTCACATCACATTTGTCAGCTATAAAAATACATGGTTTTACATTATCCAGCTGATCTGGATTTACCCAATAGTTCAGAAAATCATCAATGATATCCTCTTCTGTTTCATCAATGGAAACCTCCACTTTCAACTCAACTGTATACTCATCATCTCCTCGAGCTCCCTCAGCTCTTCTGTTAACTACATGTTTATTTGTTGATCCCTCCTTACTTGTAATCTTGGCCATTTCACTTTCTTCCTCATGGTCCAACCATGTCTCTGGTCTTTCATATTTTCCTGTAAAAATTTCATCAATAACTCAAGATGAACTGCTATCTCATCTTTCTCTTTCTCATACTCTCAACTGCTTCCATATGCCATTTTCCTTGGCATATTTCTCCCTCTTCCTACTGTGGCCTCTCTCTGAACCTCTGCTCTCTCCTTTATGACTTTTAGTAGTCATCTCCTTCGCCATGAGTTTCTCACCCATGAGTTGCACCAAGCCTCTGCAACAGTAAACTCTCCTGCTACCACTTACCTCACCAATCCCTTCCTCCAGATCTGGTCTTTTGGTAATCAACAGTCCTCTGTTGGAACCTTTAGAGAATTTATCCACTACTCCTTCAGGCTTCACTCATCTGCAACTTTATTCAACCTTTGTTGAATCTTCAGGTTCTGCCACTCTCTCTTAGAATCCCTTGCTAGACTCCTTCATCACTTCTCTTCCAGTTGTGATTTGCTTCTTTTTGCTGAGACTTTCTTCAATCTTATTGCAACCTGAATTCTGCAAACAACCTTCAAACCAGAGTTCAATAATAATGATCATCAACTCACCTCCAAGACCCTGTTGATCTTGCCTTATCTTCCACAACTGCACTGCATCTTTGTGCTGCAACCTTCATCAATTTCAAAATTTGATCTTAACACATGCAATTAATTCAATTTAAAAACTTGAATCTTCACACAGATTTGTTCCCGCTCTGATACCAATTGATGTAGGAAAACCTTGCAAAACCCAGAATCTCTCCCATGCTATGCATATAAAAATGCATCCAAATAATTGCCCAAATAAAACTTCAATGTTCGGGCAAATTCACACACCATCATTCGTGGAAGCTTCATCTTAACAATCATTACACTATGATTATAAAATCATACAACCAATTCTCATATGCGGAATCTCTTCAAACATATGGTTCAAAAACCACAAACCCAACGATCTACTTTTCCAAACTTCAAATAGCATTAAAAACCCTTATAAAAGGCCTTAACCAACCACTAGTTTCATTTCTTAAATTCCAGGCTTTTATGATTAAAACCCCAATTCTTATCATGGCATGAGAATGGTTCAATAATAATTATAACCCATATATCCGCCACACTATTTATGGATTCAAAACATAATGAAAATCCCCTTCATTCTTATTCGAATTAACATTCGAATTTTACACCTTAACCCCAAGTTGAAGATCCGACCTTCACTTATGGACTTTGGAATATTTAATTGAATTTTATGTTTAAACCCAATATATATAGCAATTATCATGGTTTTATTAAGAGTTTCATGCGCCTTTCATTTCATTCCCAAGTTAGAATCAATTCAAATGCCAAAACGCTATAATAAACTCTGACCATTATTTACCAATTCCGAAGTAAATATGCCCAGCTCCCTTTTAATTCATATTTATATGAAATTACCACTGCATATCCACCTCCTCGGACGGCCTTCACGTCCTAACTTGAGCGCTGGTTAAATTACCTTCTCAGTCATCTTCCACAGACACTTTATCTTCCGTTCTGCTCTGCGTTAATGCTTTCCATCGCTGCAAAAATTTACTCTCAAATTGCCACGTTGTTCATTCAAACTCCATCGCATTTTTGTTTGGAGTTTTGACCCGGATTGACATCGACCAGGACTTCACAGACTTTGGTTAATTTCCACGGCTGTATATTATAAAATTTCGCCCTTGATTTCTGGTGTGGGGATTTTAACACAAATTAACATCGATTTATGTAAATTGATCTCTCTTCCTCCTTCAAATTATCACCATCCGTCGAATCTGCTACTCAATACAACACCACTGCAAAACATCATTCCGGCAATTAGATAATTCAACCTCTGCATTAATTATCATGTCTGGAAATTAAAACACTTCCTCTGTGTTAAGACTTGACCCATCGAATGGATTAAACCCCTCGCACCGTTTCAAGGTCCGAGCAACCATCTGCAATTATAATGATATTAAATCGACTTCAAATAATGTCAGTCGAACCCGTCAACGCACAGCTCACTCTTGAGAATTCGATCTTTGCCAGGATTCAAATTGAAATAAATTCCACGCGCTTTGCTTTGGTTAACCCATGATTTCAACAGGCCTTCAATTTATGATTGATGGCTTTCAAATTGCCATTTAAACTCTTGGAAATTGCTACTTGGCATTTTCATTTCAAACGTGTGCTTTCTCTAACATCTGCAACCTTCAAAACATAAATTCGACGTTTAGATAACATCGATCCTTCTCTCATATGCAGAGCTTCTTCTGTTACAAAGTTCATCATATGAATAAATTCAGAATTCAAACATCTTCCTACCAAGCTCGACCAAGAATATATATATGTCATACAAAATTTTCAAAACAAATTCCTCGTTGATATAATCAAATGCAATCAATACAAAAACCCTCTTGGTCCATGGCCAGATATTCAAATCAATGGCCCTTTTACAAAAGCCCATAGGCTTGCAAACTTTGTTGTCCAAACCTCACCTCTAATCACTCAAATTTTCCTGGTCTATTTGGCCTTTGAGACTCATTAATTTATACAAATTGAATTGAACCAATTTAGGTTCAAATCCCTTTAATCACTCAACAAAGTCCTCAAATATCTCAACACCCCTACAATCTAGATTTTATCCCTAAAATCTTGAAACTAAATCTAACTTAGGCTCTTAATTAATTCCTAAATATCTAAAATCTAATTCCTCTCATGTTCTCCAAATCATTTGGGAACATTAACAAATCGTCACAATAATTAATTAAAAATATAATTTAATCACTCAAAAATTTCATTAATATTTACATAGAATTAATATTTCCTCACAAACATAAGACCCCTAGTTTAAATAGAATACAAAATATTTTCTCGAGTCTAATGCTCCTGCATCATTTTATATATTATCTAGATGCACAGTCATA